>CAUYSK010006015.1:0-13093 GCA_963575035.1 Avahi laniger | reverse complement strand
TCCTATCTCTCCGCATCCATGCCAACGTTTATTGTTTTGGGACTTTTTGATAAAGGCCAGTCTCACTGTACATAAGTTATATTTCATTGTGGTTTTGATTTGCATTTCCCTGATGATTGGAGACATTTGAGAAAAACTTTTATTTTTTTGAGAGGGTCCTGGGGTCAGGAGGCAAACACTCTTCTATGTCAACTTGGCTAGGCTACAGCACCTAAATATTTAATCAAACTCCAATCTAGGTGTTACTATGAAGATATTTCATAGATGTTTACAATCAGCTGACTTTAAGTAGAGGAGATTACTATAGATAATGTGAGCAGGTCTCATTTAATCTGTTGAAAGTCCTTAAGAGAAAAACTGAGATTTCCTGGAAAAGGAATAAAATCTGCCTTCAGAAAGCACCATCAACTCATGATATTGAGTTTCCAGCCCAGCTGATTTTGGACTTGCCAGCCCCCAAAATCACATAAGCCAATTCCTGCCTACCTATCTATTGATCGATCTATTGATCCATCTTCTTCTGGTTCTGTGTTTCTCAGGAACCCTCACTGATACAAATTCCTTCAAGTTATTTGCATGGTGGTGTGATTGACTCACAGCTAAGCTTAAATGGGAGTGTCAGCACCATTTGTGAAATGATACCAACTATTTTGACAAAAAACCTAAGTTTGCTTTCATGATATGGCTCAAATAAATGGTGGTGCTTCCTATTCTCACCTGTTCAAACTGGCTTTCATTTGGAGAGAAATTTGCATAGCTAGAATTAGTGTCATCTATTTATGGAGCAATCATAGATTTGATCTAGAGCTGAATGTGGCAGAAACTATTGGCTATCTCTGAAATGTAGAGAGAATCTCTCCAGGTCAAAACCAAAACATTTGAACCTTAGAATTCCTGATTGGAGAGAGATCTCAGCCATCATCCAGCCCAACTTTCTTATTTCAAAGATAATGAAATGGAGTCCCAGGGAAAATTAAGTGTGCTGTGCAAAGCCACATTCATTAAAATTGTAACATATATTTTTATATTTGTTGTTTTACTTAAAAATGTTTTAATATTTTTCTTTATTGCTAAATATTTTCCTAAAGCACATCATTTTGGCCTGCACAATATTCCTCCACATAGATGTGCCAAAATAATATAATCAAACACTTAGTACATCTAAGTCATATTCATGTTTGTACTTCTATAAATAATGATAAATCTCCTTATAAAAATAAGTCTTTGCACACACGTTTATCATTCCTAAAGATCAGTTTTAAGAAAAGGGGCATGTGGATCAAAGGGTATGTCCATTATAAAATCTTTAATTCCAGTTGCCAAATCATCTTCCAGAGAGGTCTTAGAAGTTTCTAATACTCCAAACAGGTGCATGGAGCACCTGTTTTCCTCATCCTCACCTATACTGGATATTTTCATTAACAAAAAACATGATGGAAATGGAGTCTTGTTTTAATTTGCATTATTTATTAGCAAAATTGCATTTTATTTTCCTAATTTTATTGTAAGTCATATTTTTATGCATTTTAAATGTCCTTTCCCCACTTTTTAATAGGAATTTATATTTTATTGATTTGCAGAATTTTTTAAAATGATAAAATCAAATCCACAAAACAATCCTTCAATAAATGGTGGGTGTTTTTATTATTATTGATATTGTCATTGTTTGTTTTGTTGAGGTTGTTGATTTTATTGTGTCTGCTGCTAGATGTTTATTCAGGAAGAAATCTATAAAGGGGTCACTGCCTGGGGTCCAACAGTCTATACTAGGTTGATCAAAAGGTAAAATATATTTCTATTTCCTTGGGAAAAATCCACCAAAGCATACCCCAATTATGCTGTTGACTTTAAAATTTTTCATCTGCATCTTTTAGCTAGACTCTATTCTCCCAGGAATAAAGTAAAATGTGGTTTATGCTTCAGGCAAATATATAATGGCATGCAAACCACTCCACCTGTTTAGTTCCCTCTCTAACTAGGCACTAGGATTCTTTATTTTCTTGGAAATTATGGGAATCAACCTCAGAGAATACATAAATTGTGAAGTGCCTCCTTTTTTTATATAGCATTTTACATTATTCCTATTTTTCCCCTCTATAAAGTGTGAAATTACATATCTTAAAATGGAAACTGTGTAGCAGTTTTTTATCTTTTTAAATATTTAGCAGTACACAGTGTTTACTTTCTATGTTTCATTCTTGAATATTGTGTTTTATGGAAGACTATCAAAGAGTTTTCTTTTTCATTTTTATAGGAGGCCTCAAACTCTTGTGGGCCTGTGTTCATTCATTTGCTTGCTGCTGTGTTTGAAGTTCTCCCCTAGGGCAAAAGTAGTATTTATGGTTGGTCACTACATTATGTAGCTTTAGAGAGGAAGGATGGGAGATGATTCAGGGGTATTTGGAGGAGTCCTTTGAGAGTGACAAATATGTTTTAGATTCTTTTGCATGATTGATTACAAACATTTTACCTCCATATAAGAGTTAATATGTGTGACTTGCTTAGTAGAGTCCCTGACACGTGGTAGATGTGCATCCAAGAAGTTAGTTGCCTTTGGTTTCAATCAAGGCTCCATAGAGAAACAGGACCGAGGTGATTTTATACATGTACGTGCTCATGCAAGAGATTTATTTTAAGAAATTAGGAATTGGTTCAAGTGACTGCGGGGGATGTGTTTCAAAACTGTAGGGTAGGGCAGCAGTCTAGAGATGCAGATAAGAGTTAAGGTTGAAGACTTGAGTCTTAAATCTGTAGGGCAGGCCTCAGACTGGAAACTTGGGTAGGATTTCTGTGTCAGTCTTGAAGTAGAATTCCTTTTACTCTAGGAAACTTCAGTTTTTGCTCTCAGGGTCTTTGACTGATTAGATGGGGCAACTCCACTTTACAAAGGGTAATCTCCTTTACCTAAAGTCAACTGATCGTCGACATTAACCACATCTACAAAGTAGCTTCATGGCAACATCTAGACAAACGTCGGACCAAACAAGTGACATCATTGCCCAGCCACGCTGACACATGAAGTTGGCCATCACATTTTCCCATTATACTCCTCCTTCCTCAGAGATCTTTTACTATCTCAGTTTCATGATCTCAGTTTCATGAGCTCACTGAATCCATTTATTAATAATAAACATAGACAGCAAGAAGCTTTGGGAACAGGATACAGTGGAGTTTTGAATAAGAGAAAGAAAAGGAGGTTTTGTGCTGGTTTGAGAAGTGAAGGCAGGGGAAGGAGAGGTGAGAGCACCCCAAAGATGATGCCACTGCCTTCCTGGTTTGGCCTGGTTTTGCCAGTTCTCTACGACTTTGCAGTGGTACTGAGCATGGTGATTTGGTGGGAAAACAGAGAAAGGACGGGCTTCCTCAGTGTACAATGTGAGGGACTTCCCTCCTACAAGATGGGTGGAGTGTCATGGGCAGAGAAAGGTGTGGCCTGTTGTGATTCTCTGGGAGTGTCCTAGATGAGTCCCAAGAAATGTCCTTCTTCAATACAGCAGTATAGACCTAGAGCAGGGTCCTCTTTGGGTCCAGATTTAGAACGGGCATTGAAAGAACAATCTCCAGGAGCAGAAAGAGAATGTCTTGAATGAAAAAAGAGTTCATTATGTGTTAGTGATGAAGTTGCTTAACCTTTCAGCTGTGCTAAGTATTTAGACATGTAAGAGGATAATAATATCAACCCCCAACCTATTTAATAGGGCAAATGAGTTAAAACTGTGATAAGATTTTAAATTCATGTCAATCAGCAAATTTAAAGCACAGCACTATAATTAGAAACTTACAATTACCCGTAGACTATCCTTGTGGGCAAAATTAACACTTATTGAAGATTGTTCGTAGTTACTTTAATCTCACATATAGCCTGGTTCAAATGAGTTGATTTCTTTATTGTGTGCATGATGTGATACCTACATATAAGGCAGACTTCCTTTAAAGGTGGAATTTTCTATTTCAGAAATTTAGTGCATTTTTCTTTTGTCATGGTCAACAACGTAAATCAGAAAACTTGACTTGGGGAGCTCTTCAAGGTACAGTTTGTTAATGGAGAGTACAAACAAGTGGTCTTCTAAGGAACTGACTTGGCTACTGGCCTTAGGAGATCATGTCACTTTACTGCATACTTTTGTAAGGCCTGTTCATGTATTATGAATATATACTTTACATGGTCAGATTAACTGTCTTAAATCAGATAAGCAAAAACACACCCAATAGCTGATTTTCAAGGATCCTCTTAGGATTTGCATTTGGATAGGCAATATATTTGCTAATACACTTGATTCACTGCCTTTTGAAATATTTCTTTTTAATGTATATTCATTTTGAGCAACACAGAACAAATGTTCAGTAATCCCCCTTTTGTTAATGGAGACTTTCCCCTTTTCAGGCCAAGAATCCTGAGCCTCCCCTAAGATTTCTTGTATTGGTGTTTACAAATAATGGTAAAAATGACTTAAATGTTTCCTGGTTTATTTACATAAGGCAATGATACAGTATGGTAATAATGAGGGCAATGAATTTTGAAGGCTGAAAAGTTAGCTATATAAGTCAGCTATGGAAGACTGAGCACCATATCTTTGCATTGTTAGGCTGGTATTTGTTTAATGTGATTTTTCAGAAAAAGTTATCTGAAAAGCTTCCCCTATAAGCAGGCATATGACCTCCAGGAGGCAGTTAAGAGAAATGTAATGGCACCATTTGATATAGTGTAGGTTATGTTTTGGCAGGGATCCAATTTTTTCCAGTCTTTATTCACAAGGGAGTAAAATTATTGCGTCATAAAACAAGAGAAATGTCCAGTTATTTCTTAAGTGGAACCCTATTAACTTTACCACTGTCACCAGTTCTTTCCACAACATTAAAATCTTTCCAGCCTTGTGGCAGAGAGGATGTTACATACCCAGGTTTAGTGATCCAAGGACAATTATTTTGAAAAACATATATTCCCTTGAAAGACCCAGTTTTGAAAGAACTAATTCTTAGAATGATGTTCCAATGAATCACTGGATTCATAACAGCATTTTTCTTTGAAAACCTTTTGCCTATGTCAAAACTATCAGCCAGAACATAAAAAAGCGAGTCCTAATGTTAAAGAAAATTTATGATTGAGAATGAGAGTTTGATTATTCAAATGCATTACAATGCTTCACCATAAAATCATTGAATTAAAGTTTAATTTATTTGGAAAATCTAGATCGACATCCCCAATTTCCACCTGAATAATGCCATTGTGTAGAATATTCCTTTAGATCTTACTGAGATTTATAGTCCCCTTTCTGCTTGAGGGACAAATAAAAGTGCTGTACTTGCCCATCATGTCCAGGTGCGAATGAATTGAATTTGTTTAAGGAGATATGATGGTTCCCACAGAAGAGGAGACAGAAGGTCATTTAGACATTGTTCCATTTTTCCTTGGTTGTATATTGTCAAGAACTGTCCAGGAACTAAGATCAAGCTTAACCAAGGATGATGTTAGTGTCCCATACACATGAGGTCGCCTCTCTGGCTCTTAGATTGAGTCTCTAATAACCAAATCCTTTATATCCATTTCTAATTGTTTCTTAGCTGAGAGTCTTACATTCAGCCAAGTTGGGTCTTGGATTTGTACTGTCATATCTGAGGCATTCTTGGCAGAGATGTATGGTTAGAATTTGGTTAGACTGTAAATCATAGTGCCTTCATTGAGTTTTTCCCAGAGTAGACCCTGAGACTAGGACTTTGTGATTCTAGGAAACACAAGTGAGGTGATGAAGAAGGCGAGGCAGGGAAAGAGAAAAAGGCAATGAAGTGTATTTTTAAAGCACGAGTTACCTCTTTGGGCAACTGGGAGCTCAAGTCCACTGAAGACCCTGTAAGAAAACAAGAGGAGTAATCTGAAAATTGTCCCCTGAAAGGACAGGGACTGTTCCTCATTAGTTGAAAGTTGCCCCCGAGGGTGCTAACTACCCCACAGGACTGAGTTATACCTGTGGCCTGCTGAGAAAATTTCCTTAGAACTAGAGAAATGCTTCAGGCAGAGAAGCAGAGAGACACAGGCTCCTGGGTTGGAAAATTGCCTACCAAGAATGTAGGTGAACTCAGAGGTGAACGCAGAGAATATGAGGCGGGGAATCAAAAGTATCTTCTACAAACAGTAATCTCAAAAATAATGGTGCTTTAGAAGAGGAGAGAGCTCCTTTTTTCACATAAAAGAAGTCCAGATGTGGACATTCCAGAACTGACGTTGGCATTGTCACCATCCTCAGATGCCCCAATTCTTCCCAGCTCACAATCTTGCAATCTTTAGGGTGGGTTCATCTTCAAAACCCGGAATGGCTGCCACATTTCTGCTAATCATATCCCTGTCCCAGATGGTAGAATTTAGGAAGGACAAAGAAACCCTGTCCTTCCCTCGTAAGGAGATATTCTGGAAACACAACAAAATATTTCTACCTGTCTCACATCAGCTTGAACTTAGTTACATGGTCACATCCTGCTATAAAACATTTTGAGAATTACAAACCTGATTGCAGGTGGCCATGTGTCTAACTGAAAAAAAAAATGATTCTATTACTGTAAATGAAAGGGAGAATTGGATATTGGCACCCAAAATCATCTTTGCTTTGTAGTGTCTTCATTAACAGAGTTATCATGGCTACATAAATGGAAGATAGAGTAGAAAGGATAAAAGTAAGTATAGTAGAATTATATTGACTGCTTAAGGGTCCTGAAATTACTGTCATGTTCTTCTGCTAAGACTGACCAGCTTTACAAAATTTGAGATATTGACCCCGTTTGCAAAAGTGATCACGGATGATTTGCATTAAATGAAAGAATTAGTTTAACTGCATTTTGCCTAATTATTTTAATAGTAAATGCAGAGTTATAATAATGTCAATGACAATAATGATTATATCCTTCTGCTAGGGATGCCATATCAAAATAACACAGACTCGGTGGATTATGCAACAGAAATTTATTTCTTACAGTTCTGGAGGCTGAAAGTCCAAGATCAAATGTCAACAGGTTTGGTTTCTCCTGAGGCCTCTCTCCTTGGCTTACAGACAGCCACCTGCTTGCTGTGTCCTCACATGACCTTTTCTCTATGTGAGCACTCCCCTGGTATCTCTTTCTTTTCCTATAAGGACACCAGTCCCATTGGATGAGGGCCATACACTTGTGATCTCATTTAACCTTAATAAATTTTGTTCGTGCCCTATCTCCAAATACAGTCATATTGGGGGTTAGGGTGTCAACATATACATTTGGTGTGGGGACACAATTCAGTTCATAACAATAATAATAATTATTTAGTGTTTCCTATGTATTGGGCCTAATGCTAAGCATTTTATGTAGATTAATTATTTAACCTATGTAATACCACTGAATAAGATATTATATTCCTCATTTTACAAAGAAGGAAGCAAATTAAGGGAAACTGACACATGCCTAAATTTGCATGTAACAAGGCGGGGAAGCAGATTTAAACCACTGTGAGATGGTGTTTGTTATATGATGCAGAAGACACCTATGAGAAATGGAGAACTGCTGTGGGCAGTCCCAGATGGACAAGCAACAGCTGGATGTAGGATGCTTTGAAGGGGTTCTTCAAAAGTAAAATCTTCACTCATCCTGAACAGAGATATAAATCCAAGAATGGCAAGTCCAGGCTAAAATATGACTTTATTACTGGTAGAGGTTGGAGGATGTGGCTTTAGGTTAGCTAATCAAATGAATTAGCTAATGGAATTAGGCAGACTCATCCACCCAGTGGCCCCATGCACTGGCCCAGGCATGCCTCCCTGCTCTGCAGGGTGAAGTCTCTGGAGGAGCTGTGGAAAAGCTCCTTGGAAGTTTGCAGCTCTACAGAGGAAGAATATTGGTAGAATCGAGCTGAACAAGCCTATTCTTTTTCTAAGATGAAATAATCAGGTCTCTCCATCTCCTCAGGTGGTAGGAAGAGTAAAAGGGTCCGATAGCTTACAAAAAGCCTTTCTCCCTAGAAATCAGCAGTGAGAAAAAGGTATTTCCAGATGATGGGATATAAGGGAAGTTTCTTTCAGCTTGTCTGGGCAGCTGGAGAGTTTTGTCACATGTCAAGAGTGTCATCTACTTTGAGGGTGAGGCAATGGGAAAGAAGACATTTCTTTCATTATTTTGAAAACTTTTGTTGTGGAATTGATTTTGTATTGATTGGGAGCAATTCAAATCATTCAAATAATGTTAAGGGGCAACCAGGCTTGGGATTGTGTGTTGATGAGTGGCTACAGTATGGAAATAAATGGATCCTTTGGTAATATTAGTACATGCAAGACATTAATAAAAAAGACAAACATGTGAATCTTCCCACAAAAATCCAGGAAACTTCTCTCAAAAATAAAATGCCTCTGCTTTTAGGAAGAAAATAGTAGATCCAAACAAAGGAATACGAGGCAATAGAGGAGAGTAGGATTTTAATCATTCTACTTGGTATGTTCATCCTGCAATGAAAGTTTATTAATTGATCAGTAAGCTGTTTTTCCTATCTTTTAAACTAGAGTTGAAATATAAAAACAAAGAAAAGTAAACATTTTCTATCTATTCAGAAGAATAAAGCCCACTGCCAGCCAGTTCAAGCCACTGTCAAAAGTAATTCGTTTCCATCAGAGTAATTTCACGCATCTTTATTTTAAGGATTTCCCCCTTCCACATAATGTATTTGGGGTCTATAAAGGCAAACCAGAATGGAGACTTGAGACACTTATGCAGAAAAATGAAGTAAAAAGTTTTATTTTCCCTAAAAATTAGTAATGTAAGGCAAAATTATATTGTTGGCATGGCTCTACATTGTGGACCAATTGAGGGGTCATTGCACGGTTCTAGAGCTGGCTCTGGCTTCTCCTGAAGTATCTAATACCTACATTTTCATGCTTGTGTAAGCATAAAAGTAGAGTTTTAAATTTAACATGTGTCAAACTGAGTTTTTCAGTGATTTTCCCAATTAATTTCTCTCCTCTAGTGCATTTTGCAAATGAAATGTGTGGATGTGGTTTAGTCATTTTGTTATTTTAAAAAAAATATTGAGGTAATATATATAATTTACCATCTTTACCATTTTTAAGTGTAAGTAGTAAGAAAGTGTAAGTAGTGTAAGAAAGTGTAAGTAGAAAGAAATACATTTATATTCTCCTTTTCTGCCCTTCATCTCCCTTTCCCCCCTCACCTCCGCATACTCTGGTAACCACCAATCTACTCTTTATCTTAATGAGATCCACTTTTTTAGCTCCCATATGTGAGTGAGAATATGTGATATTTGTCTTTCTGTGCTTGGCTTATTCCACTTAACATAATGGCCTCCAGTTCCATCCACACTACTGTAAATGACAGGAGTTCATTCTTTTTTATAGCTAATATTCCATTTTGCATACATACCACATTTTGTTTATCCATTCATCTGTTGATAGGCACTTAGATTGGTTCCATATTTTGGCTATTGTAAATAGTGCTTTGGTAAGTATTGCAGTGCAGATATTTCTTTGATATATTGATTTCTTTTCTTTTATACCTAGTAGTGGAATTGTTGGATCACATGGTAGCTCTACTTTTAGGTTTTTGAGGAACCTTCATACTGTTCTCCATATTGGCTATACTAATTTACGTTTTTACCAACAGTGTGTGAGGGTTCCCCTTTCTCTACATCCTTGCCAGCATTTATCATTGCCTGCCTTTTTGATACAAGTCACTTTAACTGGGGTGAGACGATAACATGTTGTGTGTGTGTGTATGTATTTTTTTTTTTTTGGATTGTAGTTTTGATTTGCATTTCTCTGATGATTAGTGATGTCAAGAATTTTTCATATACTTATTGACCGTTCGTATGTCTTCTTTTGAGAAATGTCTATTCAGGTCTTTTGCCCATTTTTTAATCAGATTATTTGTTCTTTTGCTATTGAATTGTTTGAACTTCTAATATATTCTGGTTATTAATCACTTGTCAGATGAATAGTTTGAAAACATTTTCGCCCACTCTTTGGGTTGTCTCTTCACTTTGTTGATTATTTCCTTTGCTGTGCAGAAGCTTTTTAGCTTGATGTGATTTCAATTGTCTATTTTTGCTTTGGTTGCCTGTGTTTTTGAGGTCTTACATAAAAAAATCTTTGCCTAGACCAATGTCCTAAGACCAATTTCCCCAATATTTTCTTTGGGAAGTTTCATAGATATGTGTCTTAGATTTAAGTGTTTAGTCCATTTTGATTTGATTTCTTTTGGTATGGTGTGAGATAGGGGTCTAGTTTAATTCATTTGCATATAGTTATCCAGTTTTCCCAGCATTGAAAAGACCGTCCTTTTGCCATTGTTTGTTCTTGGTGCCTTTGTCAAGGATGAGTTGGTTGTAAATGTGTGGATTTATATAGGAATTCTCTAGTGTGTTCCATTGGTCTATGTGTCTGTTATTATGCTGGTACCATGCTGTTTGGGTTACTATAGCTTTGCAGTAAATTTTGAAATCAGGTAGTGTGATATCTCCAGCTTTGTTCTTTTTGCTCAGGATTGCTTTGGCTATTTAGAGTCTTTTGTGATTCCATATAAATTTTAGGATTTTGTTTTTTATTTCTGTGGAGAATGTTATTGGCATTTCGATGGGGATTGCATTGAATCTGTAAATTGCTTTGAGTAGCATTGCCAATTCAACAATATTAATACTTCCAATCTGTGAGCATGGAATATATTTCCATTTTTTTTGTGTGTCCTCTTCTATTTCTTTCATCAGAGTTTTATAGTTTTCCTTATATAGATCTTTTACTTCTTCAGTTAGATTGATTTTTAGGTATTTTATATTTTTTGTAGCTATTGTAAATAGATTACTTTCTTGATTTCTTTTTCAGATTGTTCATTATTGGTATATATAAATGTTATTGATTTTTGTATGTTAATTTTGTATCCTGCAACTTTATTGAATTTGCTTACCAGTTCTAAAAGTTTTTCAGCAGAGTCTTAGGTTTTTCTAGGTATAAGAATATGCGGTCTGCAAACAAGGCTAATTTAACTTCTTCCTTTCAAATTTCTATATACTTTCTTTCTCTTGCCTACTTGCTCTTGCCAAGACTTCCAGTATCACATTGAATAATAGTAGTGAAGGTGGGCAACCTTGTCTTATTCCAGTTTTTAGTGGAAAGTCTTCAATTTTTCCCTGTTCAGCATCATGTTAGCTATGTGTTTGTCATATACAGCCTTTATTATTTTTAAGTATGTTCCTTCTATACACATTTTGATGAGGGTTTTTATCATAAGGGGATGTTGAATTTTATGAAATGGTTTTTTGGCCTGTATTGAAATAATCATATGATTTTCATCCTTAATTCTGTTAATGTGATGTGTCATATTTATTGATTTATGTATGTTGAAACATCCTTGCATCCCTTGGGATGAAACTCACTTGATCATGGTGAATGATCTTTTTAATTTGTTGTTGAATTTTGTTTGCTAGTATTTTGTGGAGGATTTTTGCATCTATGTTCATCAGTGATATTGACCTATAGTTTTCTTTTTCTGTGTGTGCTTGTCTGATTTTGGTATCAGGGTAGTACTGGTCTTTTAGAATGAGTTTGGAAGAGTTTGAGTAGGATTGTTATTAGTTCTTCTTTAAATGTTTGGTAGAATTCAGCAGTGATCTGGGCTTTTCTTTGCTGGGAGGCTTTATATTACTAATTCAATCTCATTATTCATTATTGGTTTGTTGAGGTTTTCTATTTCTTCATATTTCAAATCTTGATGGGATGTATGTCCAGGAATTTATACATTTCTTCTAGGTTTTTCAATTTATTGGTGTATAGTTGTTTATAATAATTTCTAATGATATTTTGGATTTCTGAGGTCTCAGTCGTTATTTCTCCTTTTTCATTTCTGATTTATTTATTTGGGTATTTTCTCTTTTTTATTAGTCTGGCTAAATGTTTGTTGATTTTATCTTTTCAAAAAATGAACTTTTGATTTTGTAGATTTTCTGTATTTTTTTAAGGCTAAATTTCACTTATTTCTGCTCTGATATTTATTATTTCTTTCCTTTTACTAATTTTGTATTTGGTTTGTTCTTGCTTTTCTGGTTCCTTGAAGAGCATTGTTAGGTTGTTTATTTGAAGACTTTCTAGTTTTTTTTTTTTATTTTAGCATATTATGGGGGTATAGACGTTTAGGTTACATATATTGCCCTTCTCCCCGTCCCTTCCAAGTCCGAGTTTCAAGTGTGTCCATCCCTTGGATGGTGCACATCGCACTCTTTGTGTATGCATAAACCTGTCCCCTCCTCTCCCCTCCCCCCAGCCCAGCATCCAATAGATGTTATTCTTATATGTACACTTATGTGTTGATCAGTTAATACCAATCTGATGGTGAGTACATGTGGTGTTGTTTTTCCACTCTTGGGATACTTCACTTAGTAGAATGCGTTCCAGCTCTATCTAGGAGTATACAAGAGGTGCTATATCACCATTGTTTCTTAAAGCTGAATAGTACACCATGGTATACATATACCACATTTTATTAACCCACTCATGTATTGATGGACACCTGGGCCGTCTCCACATCTCTGCAATTGTGAATTGTGCAGCTATAAACATTTGGGTGCAGGTGTGTTTCTTATACAGTATCATTTGTTATTTTTGGGTAGATGCCCAGTAATGGGATTGCTGGATCAAATGGTAGTTCTACTTGTATCTCTTTAAGGTATCTCCATATTGCTTTCCAGAGAGGTTGCACTAGTTTGCAGTCCCACCAACAGTGCATGAGTGTTCCTGTCTCTCCGCATCCACACCAACATTTATTGTTTTGGGACTTTTTGATAAAGGCCAGTCTCACTAGAGATAAGTGATATCTCATTGTGGTTTTAATTTACATTTCCCTGATGATTAGAGATGTTGAGTATTTTTTCATATGTTTTTTGGCCATTATTCTGTCTTCTTTTGAAAAGTTTCTGTTCATGTCCTTTGCCCACTTTTTGATAGGGTTGTTTGATTTTTTCTTGTTGATTTTTCTGAGTTCTAAACAGATTCTAATTATCAGCCCTTTATCGGATTTGTAGCATGTGAAAATTTTCTCCCATTCTGTAGGTTGTCTGTTTGCTCTTGTGACAGTTTCTTTG
>CAUYSK010006014.1:0-10336 GCA_963575035.1 Avahi laniger | reverse complement strand
TCTCTCAATAGATGCATAAAAAGCATCTGACAAAATCCAGCACACATCTTTATGATAAAAAATTTTAACAAAATAGGCATAGACGGGACCTACCTTAAAATTAATAAGGCCATATATGATAAACCCACAGCCAATATCATACTAAATGGGGAAAAATTGAAAACAGTCCCTCTTAGAACTGGAACCAGACAAGGTTGCCCACTATCTCCATTTCTATTCAACATAGTGCTGGAAGTCCTTGCTAGTGCAATTAGACAAGAGAAGGGAATTACGGGCATCCAGATGGGGGCAGAAGAGATCACACTGTCACTCTTTGCTGATAATATGATATTATATCTAGAAAACTCCAAGGAGTCAACCAAGAGACTCCTGGAATTGATAAATGAATTCAGTAAAGTCTCAGGATATTTGTTTTTTTTTTTTTTTCTTTTAGAGACAAGTTCTTGCTCTGTTGTCCAGGCTGGAGTGCTGTGGCATCATCATAGCTCACAGCAACCTCTAACGTTTGAGCTCAAAAGATACTCCTACCTCAGCCTCTCAAGAGGCTGGGACTACGGGTGTGCAACCACAATGCCCAGCTGTAAGACCCTAAATTGAATTTTTGTGCCATGGACCAAAAACAGTTTAGCGATGTGTCAAAGTTTAGGTGTTATCCATGAAATCTGATTCTCCTTCATTGGCACTCCTTTTACTGGGGCTGAGTCAAGCTAGCTAAGACTGGGCCATGTGAAATATGTTTACATCAGGAATTGATGGCTGTAATATTTAGTGCACCATAAAATATAAAGAAATAGAAATTTCAAGTATAAGAGTTGACTTAGGTTAACAAAACCAACTGAACTTTAGGATGTATGGTTTGTCAAAATATGAGAAAATAGCAACTTACAAGATGCTGAGGTCTGATAGGAGGAGTTAGAAAATATGGATAAATTTAGGGTACTCTAAGTCAAAGAAGAAAGGAGGCAAAAAAGAAAAGTGAACTGACTTTCTTACTTGGGTTGAGGTTTGTGGATGAAATAGATACAAAGAAATAACTGAATGTTATTTTGCCTGATGCCTGGACCAAATAATTCACATCTGGTAAGGGTTTTGGCAGTATAAGGAGAAATTAAAGGAAGAAATGTCAACCACGTCTCATTCCTGGACTTAGATGATGGTGTCTAAACAGCAAAGTATAGATGCCTTGGAGGAATGTGGCAATGATCCCATCACCTCTGAGTTCAAGGCTGTAACCCTGACTTATAAATAGACAGCAAGCCATTGCTCTACAGGAACTGAAATGGGGCTGGTTACACCTTGGGGGCCTAGAAGACCAAGAAATCAAATAGAAAATAGACAGAAAAATTGATCTTAATAAAATGCATTAAAAAATTAGTTTGACCTTGAAAAAGTAAGGCCTTAGGCAGATAGCAATTCCACGAAATCTTTTTGTGAGCCTGGTCATGGGATGATTCAAGCTTTTTGTTATCTGAGATCATGACTGAACTATTGGCTAGTATGTCCTGGAGAACTACCTACTACAATTGTAAATGCGCCAGCAACTATTCAGCACATGCTCTGTCTTTTACATTGTTCACAGGACTTGAGATACTTTGTCTAATTTAACACAATAATCACACCAAAAAATCAATCTCTTTGATTCTACAGATAAGAAAACTGAGCGCTGGAGAGGTCAAGTCACTTGACCAGACACACTCGCTGCATCCTGTCTGAGTGCTACACAAGCATGTGAGCCAAGGATGCCTGGTTTCATTACATTTCTGTTAAACATGTCAAATCAAAAATTTTAGATCAAATTGAGAAATAAACAGCACCACTTCTTCAAAAGTCCTCTAGCCTTTAAGAATAGATATCACTAACAAATAAATGTCTAATAATTTTAGTTTCAACATAAACCATGTAAAAGTAAGAGACTATAATTTCCATCTCTGAGCAAGATTAATGTTTTCTGTAGCTCATTTGCAATTGAAGAGGATATAATGTGCTCAGTTTGTTTTATCTGATCTTGGCAAAACTTAATCCCTATGGAAGATGAAGTGCTACATAGGCATATGTTTTCCAAAGAATTCTATTATATGAGTAAAATCATACAAAAGAGAGCCTGAAATATGTATGTATGTGTGTACATGCATGCACACATACCAGTAGTTGGGAGTTGGAGAGGAAGACAGGACTATAGGATAGAAGAACATTCTGCTCAATTTGCTTTTTACGTGTGAATTTACCCTTCTCTTTCTGGCTGGCTGTGAAGCAGTCACAAATTTCCTTCCACCTTTTACTTCCTCTATTTTCTCTAATTTCCCTAATTTTAAATTGTCTGTCTTTACTCTCCTGTTTCCCCTTTCATCTTTTCACAAGGGATGAAGGTCATAGAGTTAGCTGAGCTGGAGAAGAATAAATATATTGCAATTCTTTACTTTTCCTCTTCAAGTATTGATGGAGACAGTGAATTATTTCAATTGCTAATAACCATATACAGTGTAACATATCACTTTAAAATTTTGAGAGTTACTACAATAGGGTTTTTTGTTGTTTTGTTTTTTTTCTCTTTTAATACTTACCGAAATATGTAATATTCTACTATTTGAAAACTTCATGTTTTATGTAAGAATTGCTTTCTTCTAAAAAATTTAATTGAATTTATTTAATTAAAGTAACAGTCTGAAGACATCCAAAGAGTATATTGACCTAAAAATAATTTTAAAAATTAAAGAACAATTGTCAATTGACATAAAATTGAGTGATTAGTTAATTCATGGAAATTATCTATTGAAGTTAATGAATCATAAAACTGTATTAGAGTTGTCTTGGTCATCACAAATAAATTTTTCTGGTGTCTGTGAAAGCTTAGGAAGAAAACAACTATAAAACTCTTTACAATTCTACTTAGTGAACTGAAGATTGTTTATCCTTTCTAATATACTTAATTCGTATGTTTAAGAAAACTATTTATAGAGAGGCTGAAGTGCATTGGGAAGATCAATACTCTACTAAGGTTGGAATTTTTCAGCATTTTCTTTACTTGATGATTAACAAGGTGCCAGAAGCACTAACAGAATCCTTAACTCTTTGTTAGGTCTCTATTTCCTCTAATTACCTACATTTTAATTATGGTCAATTGTTATACGAATTAAATAATGCTTCTGGAAAGTTCATAAAGAGATTCTAAACCAAATTATGATGGTCAGGGAGTTCATTCCAGTCAGTATAGAATGGAGTAGCCATTGTGAAAAAAAATCATAATTTAATGGCTATTAGTATTTAAATCTTTAAGCACAACTCTTCACATACTGTGATTAGAACTTATTGAAAATACAATATAAAATGAAATTTAAAATTTAAAAATCTACTAAACAGTGTTGAAAATTCAAATATAGTATTTAGTTTAATAGTTTTATAACTAATGAAAGAAAATGCTAATACAAGAGAAAAAGTTTTCACATCTGAATAAATACAAGTGCATATAATACCAATATTTAGATTAAGTAATGACATACATTATTTAAAAAAGCAGCAATATAAAAGTGGACATAACAGTATATCAAATTGCACAGCTTTACAAATTAAATGTGATATCATTCTCATATCTTTTATAATTATCTGGATGAATTTATAGTCAAAATATTCTCTGGGGAAAAAAATGGAACTGAAATCCTGAACTCAATAAGGTTAATAAAACATAAAATAAAACCATATTTTGAGCAATAAAAATATTCCTAATCATCAGTTGTATTTATAATGTTTTATTATGATTAATTCCTGTGACATAATTAGTAAAGAATTGAAAGAAGGTGATGATTTAAAATATACTACTGATTTAACCCAATGTAGTTCTATCTGTTTTCAAAAATTGAGTGGGTAGTTATAACTATAACTACAGGAAAGAAAAAAAGTTGTTTTTGTTAAACAGAGAAAAGAGAAAGTCGTTTATGTGACTACCCAGCCCTGACTCATGCTCTTGCCCTTGTGAGCATCTGTGTTCTGTAATGGAAAAGGACCACTTTGTGGGCAAGAAGAGGTATATGCCCTGTTACAACATCCTTGATAACTTTCTTTCTATTCCATTATAGCAATGTGGTTGAAGAATTTCAGATTGGTAATATGAAACTTTAGATGATAGTGATTACTATAATAATAATAATAACATTCCCTAAATATTATCTTGTAAAGTGGAGAACGATTAACAATTGTAAAAAATTTATACTAGTGTATGATTGCAGGGCTGGCATGTCTCCATTTAACCTATGAATAACAGATAGACTCGATAAGGTTAAATAACTTATCTAAAGGCACACTGCCAGGAGGTGGCAAAACTTGGCAACATTCAATCATCAGATGTCAATCCTAAGACAATTAATTTCATTATCTCTTAGTTGCCTTTACAATTGATTCCGGATCTACCACTAAGTAGCGTTTTGATCAACAGTTGGCCAGTAAGCTTGTGGTGGCCCCGAGCATTGAGTCATACAGCAAAACATATTTAACTTAATAAAAAATTACTAACTACTTTCCACAGTGTCTATAACATTTTGTATTGTTACGAACAATGACCAAGAATATTTCCAATTGCTCAATATTCTCACTAACACTTGGTATTATCATCACTTTTTTTTTTTTTTTTTTTTTTTTTTGAGACAGAGTCTCACTGTGTTGCCTGGGCTAAAGTGCAATGGCATCATCCTAGCTCACAGCAACTTCAAACTCCTGGGCTCAAGTGATCCTCCTGCCTCAGCCTCCCAAGTAGCTGGGACTACAGGCATGTGCCACCATGCCCGGCTAATTTTTTCTATATATTTTTAGTTGTCCAATTAATGTCTTTCTATTTTTAGTAGAGACAGGGTCTTGCTCTTACTCAGGCTGGTTTCGAATTCCTGAGCTCAAGCAATCCGCCCGCCTTGGTCTCCCAGAAAGCTAGGATTACAGGCGTGAGCTATCATCACTTTTCAAAAGTATAACCCATTATAATAAGTTTATAGTGGCATCTCATTGGCATCAATGAATGGGTCAAAAAAAATCAAAAAGGAAATTAAAAAATATTTGACACAAATGAATATGGAAACACAATATACCAAATGTATGGGATATAGCAAAAGCACTTGTAAGAGGTACATTTGTAGCTATAAATGCCTACATTAAGAAAAAAGAAATATATAAACAAAAACCTAACTTTACATTTCAAGTAACTAGTAATGAAGGACAAACTAGCCCCAAAGTCAGAAAAGAAAGGAAATAGTAAAGGTCAGAGCAGAAATAAATAAATCAGAGACTAATAAAACAACAGAAACAATCAATGAAAGAGGTGTTTTTTTGAAAAGATAAACAAAATTGACAAACTTTTAGCTACAGTAAGGAAAAAAAAGACTCAAATAAGTAAAATTATAAATGAAAGAGGAGACATTACAACTGATAACATAGAAGTACAAAGGATCATAAGAGACTACGATCAAAAATTACATACCAACAAATTTGATAACCTAGAAGAAATGGATAAAATCCTAGAAGCATACAATCCACAGAAACCGAATCAAGAAGAAATATAGAACCTGAACAGGCCAACTGAGAGTAAGGATATTGAATCAGTAATCAGAATCCTCCAAAAAAGAAAAGCTCAGGACCTGACAGCTTCACTGGTGAATTCTATCAAACATTTAAAGAAGAAAGTAGCCCCAATTCTTCTCAGACTTTTCCAAAATTTAGAAGAGGAAGGAATACTTTCAAGCTCATTTTATGTGGCCAGAATTATCCTGATACCAAAGCCAGACAAGCAAAGAGAATTACAAGCCAATATCGCTGATGAGCATATATGGAAACATCTTCAACAAAATACTAGCAAACTGAATTCAACAGCCCAATAAAGGACCAAGAGGAGGTTATCTCTGGGATGCAAGAATGGTTCAATATATACAAATCAATAAACATGATACACTACATTAACTAAATAAAGGATAAAGATCATATTAATATAATCATCTCAATAGATTCAGAAAAATTTAACATCATTTTATGGTAAAACTTAATAAATTAAGTATAGAAGGAATTCACTGTAGCAAAGGTCATATATGACAAACTCACAACTAACATCATACTTAATGGTGAGAAGCTGAAAATTTTCCTCTAAATCAGAAACAAGAAAAGAATGCTCACTCTTGCCACTTCTATTTAACCCAGTACTAGAAATCCTAGCCAGACCTGTTAGGCAAGAAAAAGAAATACAAGTCACTCAAAATAGAAAAGAAGAAGTGAAATTTCTTTCTTTGCAAATGACATAATTTTATATATTTATATATATATATATATATATATATAAAACCCTAAAATCCCCACCAGAAAACTGTTACCAGTAATAAACAAAACCAGAGTTATAGGGTACAAAAACCAACATACAAAAACCAGTAGCATTTCTCTACACTAACAACAGACTATCTGAAAAAGAAATCAAGAAATCATTCACATTTATAATAGTATCAAAAAAATAAAATATTTAGGAATAAATTTAACTAAAGAGATAAAAAATATGTACACTGAAAGGTATAAAACATTAATGAACAAAATTGAAGAAGACAACAATAATGGAAAGATATTCCATGTTCATGAATTGAAAGAATTACTATTGTTAAAATGTCCATACTACTCAAGGTAATCCGCAGATTCAATAGAATCTCTATTAAAATTCTAATGATATTTTTCACAGAAATAGAAAAATATCCTAAAATTCTTATAAAACCACAAGACCCTGAATAGCCAAAGCAATCTTAAGTAAAAATAAAAAACTGGGAGGCATCTTTCTACCTGATTTCAAGATTTATTACAAACTTACAGTAGTCAAAACAGCAAAGTAGTCATATAGACCAATAAAACCGAATAGGGAGCCAATTAATAAATCCATGAATTTAAGGTCAATTGACTTTCAACAGAGATATCAAGGACACTCTGTGGGGAGAAGACAATTTCTTCATTAAATGATACTGGGAAAACTGGATATTCAAACGTAGAATAATGAAATTAGACCTTTATGTCACAGCAGATATAAAAATTGAGTCAAAGTAGATTAAAGACTTAAATATAAGACCTGAAATTTTAACACTACTAGAAGAAAACATATGACATTGGTTTGGGCAATGATTTTTTGGATATGATCTCAAAATCACAGGTAACAAAAACAAAAATTGACAAATGGGATTATATTAAAATAAAAAGCTTCTGCACAGCAAAGGAAACTATCAACAGAATGAAGAGACAACTTGAAGAATGGGAGAAGACATGGCAAACCATATATCCAATAAGGGGATTATACTCAAAATATATAATGAACCCAAACAACTTAATAGCAAGAAAACAAATAACCCACTCTAAAAATGTGTGAAGGACCAAAATAGACATTTCTATACAGAAGACGCTTAATGGTCACCAGGTATACAAAAAAATGCTCAACATCACTAACTATCAGGGAAATGCAAATCAAAAACACAACAAGGTATCACCTCACACCTGATAAAATGGCTATTATCCAAAAAAAAAAAGATAAGTGTTGGTGAGGTTTTAAAGAAATTGGAATCTTTGTACACTGTTGGTAGGAATGTAAACTAATTCAGCCATTATGGAAAATAGCACAGAGGTGTCTCAAAAAATTAAAATTAGAACTACTATATGATCCAGCAATCCTCCTTCTGGGTATATATCCAAAGGAAATGAAATCAGTACGTTGTTGAGATATTTGCACTCCTTTGTTTATTACAGCTTTATTTACAAAGCCAAGAGATGGAATCACTCTAGTGTCCAAGGACATATGAATGGATAAAGAAAATGTGACTATATATATATATATATATATATATAATATTGTACAAACACACAGACACAGAGGAATATCATTCAGTCTTTAAAAAGAAGGCTATCCTGTCATCTAGGCAACCTGGATGAATCTGCAGGACATTATGCTGAGTGAAATAAGCCAGGCACAGAATGACAAATACATGTGTCTCACATACATGTGTAACATAAAAAAGTCAGACTCAGAAGTAGGGAGTAGGATGGCGGTTTCCAGGGACTGGGGTGATGGGGAAATGGGGTGATGTTGGTCAAAGATACAAGCTTCAGTGTGTGGGATGAATCGGCTCTGGAGAGCTGGTGCGTCGCACAGTGACTATAGTTAATAATATTGTATTCTATACTTGAAATTTGCTGAAAGTAAATTTTAAATGTTCTCACTGCAAACACACAAAAAGGAAACTATGTGAGGTGATGGATATGTTAATTGGCTTGATTGTGGTAATCATTTCACAATGTATACACATATCAAAACATCGTGTTATACACCTTGAATATACACAGTTTTGTCAATTACACCTAAATGAAGCTGGGAAAAAAGGAAAACTTCTTTCTGTACCCTTTTATTCAAAAACTCCCAGAACACTATGATTAGTCTTTAATATATTTTCCCATATTACTTTAAGTTTTTCTGGCAGATAATTATATTATTTTATAAATACTTACCTTATTTATTCCTTTACTATTCTTAATTTTCTTAGATTATATTTTTACTTTTGTTTTCCATTAGCTAGGACCTTCAATGATCCACGTATTTCTTTATACTTATTGCTTACATAGTGGACATGAAATAAATGAGAGTTTACAATCCCCAGTAATGGCCTGAAAGGGACCCCAGGGGACCGTGCGGGCCGCAACCCTCAAGCACGGTCAGCTTCTGCTCCCCTCGTTCGTGTGACTAAATGCGTCTGAGATAGATGTACTTCTTACCTAATTAGGTTAGCTAATAACTTTGATTTCCACATGGCAACAAATGGCTGTGTAAATGTTATTATTTTTTATACTTTACCTGATTGTTTTGGCCACGTGCTGCTGCTTTTGGCATCAGGTCTCCTGGACTCCCTATAGAAGACTGATTTGCACTCACGTTTGAATTAACAGGAACGTGAAGGTTTTTCTATATAAAGTAAAGTGTAAATTCTAGAATATTAAAAAGAAGAACATTCTCTTACATGTGGACAGCATAATGAACCACGCCAATAAAGGGCAGCAGAACAGAGGACCTACTGGATCTGCACTAAGGTACAGGAAAAAGTCTTTCAGAATTAACACAGAAAATTGATGTGGTTAATGTGACTGAAAATTCCTTCTCTTAGAATAGCAAGTACTCCCTATAAAATCTTGTTTATACTTAACTTACTTTCCAAAATGGTTTATCTCTAAATTGCATAAATAGCATTTTTCTTTTCAAATTATCTTAAATGCTGTCTTAATGACTCTAAATTAATAAGGCTTTGCAATATTTCAGCTATTCCATAATTAAACCAGCATTTTTATCAGCTTAGAATTAAAGTCTTTTAATCTTGAAAGACAAACTAAAAGTAGCAATAATTAATACAACATAAACTATATTACAGCATCACTTTCCTGATTTTTTAAGCACTATGATAGAAACAGATACTAAAAAAATTTTTTTGTTACATATGGAAAATTTGCTATTTTATGTTGCTTATCAGCAGGTAAACATTTTCAAATGCATGTGCGAAGTAATGGAAATAAAGTAATGCTTAAAATCATTTTTTAAACTTAGTCTTTTCCATGATCTATAAATATAGATGCTAAATTTATACTTTATGTAAAGTGGTATGAAGTGGTGGTAATGCAAGATTATACAAAAAGCCAGAAAAATAGTCTCAAGTGTAAACTTTCAAAAATGTTTTTAATAAATGGTATTATTTCAGTTTCAAATATATGTGTATAATTTTTTAAAATACTTGCTAGTTATATTCATACATGAAAATAGACACTCCCAGGCATTTTTTTTGCCCATATATATACCTCTTTTTTATTTATGAAAGTGAATTTTCTGATTAGCCATTTTCAGGCCATTTGGCTAGGTTTACATCAGCAAGATGAAAGAAATTCAAGCAAAGGCCTCCCAACATACGAGAATACACAGGACATGTGTATGTGCACATTCACAATTGGATTCTCCCAGCTAAGAAATAAAAATATTTGAAGACTTTGGATGAAAAAGGATTTTTCCCCAGACTATTTAAACAAGGTCAGGAGTTTTTACCCCGGGTTCCATAAATAGCGCTAATCCTGGGAATCTCTGAATATGTCTCTCTCTCTCTATATATATATATATATATATGTGTGTGTGTGTGTGTGTGTGTGTGTGTGTGTGTGTGTGTGTGTGTAGTTGTTTATATTTAAGAAAGAGAATTCAGTGGTTTCATCAGAACCTCAGTGGCATCTACGACCCAGGCCAGTGCAAGCGCTCCTTATCCAGAGCGCAAGTCCGCACCTGCCAGCTCTCCGGTTGGTTTGACGCGGTCCACTTTCC
>CAUYSK010006011.1:0-22641 GCA_963575035.1 Avahi laniger | reverse complement strand
ATGCTTTCCTTTCTTCTGGGAAAATACCTCGGCGTGGAATGGCTGAGTCACATGTCCTGGGGTTGGCATTTTTATCTCCTGCATTGATTTTTTTCCACCTGGGAGCTCAGGGTTGGGCAAGGGTAAAGAGAAGCGGAGTGGTTGGGTTACCATAGTCCCTTTCGCAGGGTCTGACATCCACCTCGTTATCTTGGGGGTCCTGACGTCGTTCTGGATCCTGCGAGTCAGCCTCTTTCTTTTTTATGTTCTTTCTGTTCTCACCCCCAGACGGGCTGGGGTTAATGAGAATCAACTCTCACTTTGGAGTCAAAGAACCTGGCCTGGGGCTGTGTCCTGGCTCTGTCATTTGGCAGCTTTGTGACTTTGAGCAAGTCCCCTTCTTCTCCCAGCTGCACATGAACCTATGTTTGTTCTTTCTGCATTTATAGATAACACAGTACGGACCTTGCAAAGTTATTGAGAAAATCAAATAAGGAAAGGAGGCCAGGCGTGGTGGCTCACACCCGTGATCCTAGCACTCTGGGAGGCCGAGGTGGGAGGATCGCTTGAGCTCAGGAGTTCGAGACCAGCCTGAGCAAAAGTGAGACCCTGTCTCTACTAAAAATAGAAAAAATTATCCTGGTGTGGTAGTCCCAGCTACCTGGGAGGCTGAGGCTGGAGGGTCACTTGAGCCTAGGAATTTGAGGTTGCTGTGAGTTTTACCCTGGGACAAAAGAATGAAATACAGTCACACACACACACAAAAAAAGGAAGAAGAAGAAAAGGGTGGAGAGGGAAGATGGTGGGGTATCTGAGGAAGAAACAAAAGGAATCAAACAAAAGGAAAAAAGGATTTGTTTTAGGCAAAACAATTCTAGTAACTGATCGCTGGCTGATGGAGGGGCTGTAGTGACTTGGCCATCGGTGAACTTGGACAAGTGCGTCGTTTTCTCCTCTCTCAGTTGGGTCTGCTCAGGCCACCTGCGGGTCACTGGTGGGCTTGTGAGCGCGAGAGGGAGAAGGTGAGGGGACCCAGCCAGCCGGAGTGTCAGGCGGCCTCTGTGTGCACCTTTCCCTCATTTGGACCCTCGAGAACCCAGATCGAAGGCATCGGCCAGAGCTGTGACTGTACACCCAGGTCACGCCTCGATCCAGCTGCGTCTCCTCCTCCCCACCTGTAGCGACCACCTTGGTCCGCGTCACCGTGGTCTCCGACCTGGCCCTCGCCGCATCCCCTGAGCGCTCTGGCCTCTGTGTGACATTTTCCCATCAGGCAGCCCCAGGAATCCTGTTGAAACCGAGCCTGGTTTTGTCATGCTGCTGCTTGCCACCATCCAGTGTGTCTCAGCCCACTTCAAATGATGTCCCCGTCTGTGTCCCCGTCTGCTTACAAGTGCCCCTTGTTCATTCCATGGTAGCCTCGTGCCTCGTCGACTCTGCAGCCAGACTTGTTCCTGGGTCAGAATCTCGGCATCCACTGTCGCCGCCTTGAAGAGTCTTTCTGGCAGCTCCTGTGCCCAGCTCCTCACTCAGCTCTGCGCTCAGCCACCTCCTCAGAGAGAGCAGCACCGACCCCAAGGGCTAAACAGCACCGGGCACTCTCTGGTCTCTTCCCTGTGGGGACCGAGATCCGCAATGACCTGACGGAGGTTTTGTGTTTGCAGGGGCCGTCCCCGCGCCAGAGTGTAAGCTCCACGAGGGGTTCGCTGTATCACCGGCGCGTTATCAGGGCCCGGAAGCAGGGTGGGCAAACCGTCCCATGAAGGGCCAGATGGCGAGCATTTGAGGCTTTGGAGGCCAGACGGTCTCTGTCGGTCTCTGTCGTTGCAGCGCAGTCTTAGACCACGTGTAAACAAACGGGTACAGCCCTGCTCCCGTAAAACCTTACTCACACACGGAGAACTGGAATTCATGTCATTTTCACCTGTCATAAAGAATTCTTGTTTCAATATTTTTTCAACCATCCACCTCCTCCTGGTTCCCGCTGTCACCATGAGGAAGTCACCGTGTCCTGTTCATGGCTGTGCTCCGGTGCCCAGCTGGGAATCTGGCTCTTAGTTGATGTTCAATAAATGTCCATAGAATGAATGAATGAATCGACCAGACCGTTTATACTGAAAGGGCAGGAATTGATGAGGCTGAATCTCTATCAAGGCGATTAAGGCGTTTTCTCATCCATCCATCCAACTACCCATCCATCCATCCATCCATCTATCCATCCGTTCATCCTTCCTTCCCTCCGTCCCTCCCTCCCCCTCTGTTCCTCCCATTATCCATTCGTCTGCTCGTCTGTCCGCTGCTCATCCTCCCACCATGCCAGTCTCTGGATATATGACAACAAGCTGCCCTGGATCCTGTCTCGTGGCGCCCGTCAGGGAGGTAGACTCGGTACAACAATCACATGCATCTCTAACTACCGACTTGGTGCCCAATGTCTGGGCAAAGAATGACAGCCAAGGGAAATGTCACTGCACCGGTAGGTTTCATGACAGAGAAACTTTAAAGGGTGATTTCCCCAGCATTCATCAGAAGCTGGGGAAACATTTCTTCATTTTCACATTTGGCCTGAGGCAGTGTTTCTGGCACCCACGAAATTGGGGCTATTCAGCTTAAAGTTATATCCTTCAGTACACACTCCATCCCTGGCAGAATTGGGGTCCCTCATTTGTGCCCCTGTAATCCCCCACCGTTACAGGCACCCTTAGGGTACGCTCTCTGCACTGCCGTGTTAATTGGCTGAGCACCCTTAAGGGCAGCGGCTGTGTTTTGCAAGCTATTGTCCCTGTATCAGAGAGGAAGTTAACGCCCAAGGTGGTTGGGGGAGGATGTTAGAAACAGACGGTCCTGCCTTGAGCGGGATTCTGAGGGCCTCGGTTTCCTCCTCTGCTAAAAGGGTCTCTGCAGGTTTGCTCTGCACACCCTGGAGGTTGTTGGGTGGTGCTGACTCAGAGAGGGGTTTGCCCCAAGGCCACCCCTAGGCCCACCTCCACTGAGGCCGACCCAGCGCACCTCACTCAGGACGGCGGGTGAGTGTTCTAAAGCTCCAGCAGGAGCTTGGGCGTGGCTAGGCGGGAGTGTGGGGATGGATGGGCGACCGCCCTCACTGCCTTGTAGAGTCTTGCTGCTCTAGCCAGTCCTGACTTTTGGCTTTAAAAAGTGTGAGGGGTACCAAAGTGGCCCCATTCTTCACTGGTTCAGCAAATACTCACAGAGCTCCTGCAGTGGGTGCTCACAAGCCGGGCTCTCAGAAGGCACCAGGAGGGACCTGCAAGTAAACAGGCAAGACCACGCCAGGACGATGGCATCTATTATTATTATTGTTGTTTTGCGCAAACTTGGGCCCATAGTAGGAAATTCACATGCACACATGGTCTAGAGAGGAACATGCTTCCCTCCCATGTTGACCCCTGGCCACCCAGCTCCCCTGGCTAGAGACAGACCTCGTCACCAGGTAGGTGTGTGTGCTAAGATATTTTAGGCGCATACACCATTACATGTATTTTCCTTTTTAGCCCAAACAGTGGTATGTCATACATACAGTCTGGCACCTTCCTCTCCTCATTTGATCGTTCACGTGCATGGCTCCTGTCCAGTGCGTACGGAGCTGCCTTGTTTTGCATAAGGTCCTTTGGTGCGTGCCTGGATGATGGTGCACAGGTCATCCAGTGTTTCCTGGAGGGTTGAGGATGTTTCCTGTCTCCTGCTGTTGGAAGAGCCTGACTGCTCACAGGTCACTTCACAGTATTCACGGGAGGATCCCTAGAAGCTCAATTGCATTTCAGTGTGTGGGGTTGGGGGGGCCCGTGTTGCCCCCATTTCAGCGTACCCATTCGCACCCCTGCTGGAGATGGTGCTTTCCATGGGGTGTTCAGGGAGTCCTCTCTGGGAGGTGACACCTGGGTGAGCGTGAGAGAAGGGCCAGCTGGGCAGAGCTGGGGACAGAGCGCTCCGGGCAGGAGGGCCGGCCAGGGCCGGTTCCAGGAGAGGACTGGGGGCTGGAGGGGTGGACTGGGTGGGACAGCAGAGAGCCAGGGTGGGCGCCACAGCCTGGGGCTTGGAAAGGGATTGGGATTCTACTCTTGGTGCCATCAGAAGCCACTGGAGAGTCACAAGCAGGGAGAGACATGATTGGATTTTTAATTTTGAAAATCGCTCGTACGCAGGGAGAAAGGGCCACCCTGGGTACAACCGGAAGCCGAAAGCCCAGGCAGGAGACTGCACAGGTGCCGAGGCGGGAGGTGGTTGTGGCTCCGGCTGTCGGGTGATGAAGAGAGCTGGAATGATCGGGAAATGTTTGCAGGTAGAGCTCACGAACTTGTGATGAGTAGGGTGGAGCTTGGGGGTGCGATGAGGACTTGGGAGGGGTTGAGTAAAACTCGCAGGGCTGGGCTCAACACGACCTACCAAGACAGGGCAGGCTCAGTGCAGCCGCTGTGCCAAGGAAGACCCAAGCGGGGGCTGGGGGCCATAGGGAGAGAAAATTCCCCGGCCGCCACCCTCAGGGCCTTTTAGCTGGGACCGGAGGTGCTAAGGCAGGCCCCGCGGCCCCTGCGGCTGGCGCTTCCCTGGAGTTGGCCTGTCGTGAAGCTCCAAGACTCACAAGGGGCCCCGTAGCTGTTCTGAAGCCAGGTGGGTACCTCCAGGTGCCCCTGACGCACCAGGACGAGGGTAGGAGGACCTGCGCCCTGGGCGGGGCTGGCTTCGTCTGGCTCAGAATCTAAGCACAGTTTCTCAAGCCTCTGGGACCAGAGCAGGGATGCCCAAGGGCCGGCTCGTTAGGACCTTATTGACTGTCACTGTCGGAAGGAACTTTAGAGGTCTTTGGCTAAATCGTTGATTTGGGGAAAAAAATGTTTAAATGGCAAATTACTGTTACCTCATTTAAGTACTTACTTAGGCCAGGTGTGGTAGCTCATGCCTGCCATCCTAGCACTTTGGGAGACCGAGATGGGAGGATCTATTCAGGCCAGGAGTTCAAGGCAGCCCTGCAAAAGCGAGACCCCCCTCTCTACAAAAAATAAAAAATTTGCCAGGCATGGTGGCTCGGCCTCTAGTCCCAGGTATTTGGGAGGCTGGAGTGGGAAGATTGCTTAAGCCCAGGAATTTGAGGCTGCAGTGAGTTACGGTCTCACCATCGCACTCCAGCCTGGGCGACAGAGTGAATGAACCCCAGTCACTTAAGAAAAAAATGGGAGGGGTGAGGGATAAAAAATTACCTACAGGGTACAACGTGCACTACTCAGGTGATGGGTACACCGAAATCTCAGACTCCTACCACTATGCAATACATACGTGTAATGGAACTCAACTTGTACCCCCTAAATCTATTAAAATAAAGTAAAATGAAGGAAATGAAAAAAAGTTTTTTAATTAAGAAATATCTATAGAAAGATCCACATCAAGAAGATGATGTAAAGCCAGAGGCAGAGCTTGAATGATGCTGATACTAGCGAAGGAAACCAGGAACCGCGGGAAGCCGGGACAGGTCAGTAAGGATCCTGCCCTGGAGCTTTCAGAGCAAGTGCAGCCCCACGACACCTCGGTTTCACGCTTCCAGCCTCCGGAACCCTGAGAGAAAAGATTTCTGTTGTCTTAAGCCACAAATGTTGTGGCAATTTGTTATAGAAGCCCCAGGAAATGAATATCCTTGTGCCAGCACAAGAGCAGAGGAGAAGGTGAAAACCGGACAGGCTTGGGATGCATGCTGAAGGAGAAGCCAGGAGGACTGGCTGAGGGCTGGGAACGTCGTCAGAGCTGCAAGGGGGTTTCCGGCCTAGGTCTGGCTGCTGGTGGCACAAAGATCCAATTATTGAGAGGAGGAGGATTGCCAAATCCTCCTCCCTCATTGGGAGAAGCGGCCTCAAATTCATCTCCCCCACTAATGGGGGGGATTATAGGCTTTCACAGGAGGGGCAGGTTGTGGGGGATGGGGAATCTTGTCGGGAAGTCTGCCTGGGGCTCCTTTGTCTTGCGGAAAATCCACCATTTCTGGGAAACAATTCGAAAGATCAAGTAGGCGGGGCACGGTGGCTCATGCCTGTAATCCTAGCACTCTGGGAGGCTGAGGCGGGCGGATTGTTTGAGTTCAGGAGTTCGAGACCAGCCTGAGCAAGAGCGAGACCCTGTCTCTACTGAAAAATAGAAAGAAATTAATTGGACAGCTAAAACTATATAGAAAAAATTAGCCAGGTATGGTGGCACATGCCTGAAGTCCCAGCTACTCGGGAGGCTGAGGCAGAAGGATTGCTTGAGCCCAGGAGTCTGAGGTTGCTGTGAGCTAGGCTGACGCCACGGCACTCTAGCCCAGGCAAAAAGAGTGAGACTCTGTCTCAAAAAAAAGGTCAAGTAGTTAGTTAAGGGAGAGGATTATATAGGGGTCATTGAAATTTTTTCAGTGGGGGGCTGGTTACAGGAATTGATTGAGTGGGATAAGGAGAGAGAGTCCAGGCTGGCTTCCCGGTTTTTGTTCTGGGTGTCTGGAAGGATGTTTGTGTATCAGAACGGCTGTTTATGAAAGAAAAGAATGTGCTCCACTTTGGATATATTAAATCTAAGGTGCCTGCTGGCCATCCATGTGAAAGCCAGCTGTACATGTATTCTCTTCGTTTGCTGTTTTTTTTTTTTTTTCGGTCTAAGGACATAACTTAAGATCTTTCCTTCTGTTGATCCACAAAGAAATGCCTCATTCTTTTTTCATAGCTGCATATTCCGTTGTGTGCATCGACCAACCTATTTAACCAGAATTGGGCATGTTTCCAAATGCTTAGATGAGTGAAACTGTCTACAATGACTGTTCTTCGTTGAAATCAGCGCTTGCTAATTTTTTTTTTGGAGGGGGGGCAAGATCTCCCTCCATCACCCAAGCTGGAGTGCAGTGGCATCATCATAACACACTGCAACCTCCAACTCCTCAAGTGATCCTCCTGCCTCAGCCTCTCAACTAGCTGGGACTACAGGTACATATCATCACACCCAGCTAATTCTTCTATTTTTAGTAGAGATGGGGTCTTACTCTTGCTCAGGCTGGTCTCGAACTCCTGATCTTGAGCAATCCTCCCACCTTGGTCTCCCAAAGCGCTAGGATTACAGGCGTGAGCCACCATGCCTGGTAGCTTGCTAATTTTTGAATGCTTGCTGTGTGCCTGCTCCTGAGAGGAATGACTTCCTGAAGGAGGTGATTTGGTCTAGTGGCCAGGGGGCTCCAGTTTCAGACCATCACTGTGTGTGAAATAGGGATCCTATGTTGTCTGGAGAGATGACCAACACAAAGCCCCAAGCGAAATATTTGAAATAGGCGTCATGCACGTGGCGTCTTTGCTACCGTTTCTCATATAACTATATTCCAGAGGCCCGAGACATGAAAGGCATTTCATGGGTACCAGTTTCATCTTCCTGGATAAATGGCTTACCTGGTCCAACAGGTCCCTTTTGGAGGTTCATGATCCTTATTAGCATATTGAAGGGTGTGATAGATTATGCAGTAAAGACATTTTTGTTTACTTGTGTGTCACTCAAATGAGTTTGAGGATATTGCTTCTCCTTTCCTCATTGCTGTCAACATCTCTGAAAAAAGATCACTAAACCAGGTTTGTGTTATCCTTTCCTCCCTTAGGTGGAACCTCTTGACTTCTTTTTTTTTTTTTTTTTTTGAGACAGAGTCTCACTCTTTTGCCCGGGCTAGAGTGCCGTGGCATCAGCCTAGCTCAAAGCAACCTCAAATTGCTGGGCTCGAGTGATCTTCCTGCCTCAGCCTCCTTAGTAGCTGACTACAGGCATGTGCCACCATGCCCGGCTAATTTTTCTTATATATTTTTAGTTGTCCAGACAATTTCTTTCTATTTTTAGTAGAGACGGGGTCTCACTCTTGCTCAGGCTGGTCTCGAACTCCTGAGCTCAAATGAGCCACCCGCCTCGGCCTCCTGGAGGGCTAGGATTACAGACGTGAGCCACCGTGCCCAGCCTTGACTTCTTTTGAGTATCAGGGTTTTTCTCCATTTCTTACCAAATTACCAGGCACTGTCTCTCCGGGGGTCCCAGCCATCCCTCACCAGCCCTCTATTCATCCCATGGGGCATGCAGGGGCTGTCCTGACTGATCCTGGAATTTTGAAATTACCTTTCAGTAAGTCTCTGTGGACCCATTACCAGCTCCTCATTTATAAGGTATTTATTGATCACTTACTATGGGCCAGCTCATTTCTAGCATATGGGGGTGAATAAAATAGACCTGGCTCCTGCCATGAAGGTGACAGTCTGGCTATGACGATGGCCAAGCTGTGAGCGTTGCTGCACCGATGCCCTTTGCCTCAACTGCCACGGAATTCTTGCAGTGACCCCTCTCAGAGAAAGGCACCACGTGTTCCCATTTCAAGATGGATACATCAAATGGTGGGTGGGAAGTGGGAGGTGGGATCCCACCCAGCCCACCTCCCGTCACATGCATTGGAATATCCAGCCTCCCTGCTGAGGGCCTGGTGGCCCCACCCTTCCATCTCCACTGGGACAGCCTGGAGCCTCCTCCTGCCATCAGGGTGGGGAATGGATTCATTTGCATAAGAAATGAGAATCCTATCTGAGCTCCCACCCTGCCTAGAGATTTATAATTCCTCAACAGAGAATGCTGGTGGGGGTTGGGTGCTGCTGACCAGGTGGTCTGGGCTGCTGGGAGGAGCTGCCCTTAGAGTGGACTCTTGCAGAATGACAAAGATCTGCCATGGGAAGTGAGTGGGAAAAGCATTCCGGGCAGAGGGAACAGCGTATGCAAAGGTGCTGAGATGGGAACCAGCCCCTGCCCGTGTTGAGCAGTGGACAGAAGGCCAGGGCAGCTGGGTTGGTGGCTCAAAGATCCAGTAGTGGGTGGACAACTGGCAGGCCTTGCTCAGGCAGCACCTTGCAGGCAGAGGTGTGGGGTGTGGACTTCATCCCGGGAGCACTGGGAACCTTCTGGATGGTTTGGGATCATGTTTTCAGATCAACACTCTCAGGAAGAGGGTGGATGGAGACCAGTAAGGAGCCCATCTGGTGGCTCAGTGAGAGGAGTGAGGAGTGGACAGGGCTGGGGGGTGGTGGTCATGGGCATGTACACAGTAGGTGCTTAATAGACTCCATCTGCTGGGAGTCGATGTATTCAGACAGACATTTAGGTTTCAGGAACTGCGTATGGGGAGCGTGAGGGTGATGGGCCCCTTCCACGCACGGTGCCCATGACCGGACTTGGCCGTCTGTCTGGGGGGCGCCGCTTCCATTTATCTCCAGGCTGTCACTCACCACTCTGTGAAGTACCATAAAAATGAGTGACTTAGAAAAATGAAATGGAAAAAATCCAAAATAAAAGCCTAAATCTTTCACCGTTAGAGTCAACAGACAGAATCTTCACATTGCTTTAAAAGCGGCGTGTCCTGACTCTCCAGTTATGTCCTTCTCTCTTCACGCAGTGGAAACAGAAGTTCAGGGCTGGCCGCGGACCAGCTGGGGCAGTCCTGCCTTCCTGAGAGCCGCGGTCTTCCGTTGTCAGGGCCGGAATCCGAGGGACCTGGGGCCTAAACCCCTGTTTATGCAATAGAAATTTACGGACGGGAAAATCAAAGCCCAGACTAAGAGAGAAAGAAGAGTTTCCATGACGGAGCCTGAGTGGGGTGGGGGGCGAGAGGAATGAGAGTGAGGAAGGAGCCGTGTAGTCAGGGCCGGGCGGTAGCTTCGTGAGAAGGGACGAGAGAGACTCCCCGAGTCCCCTAGCCTGCCCGGCCCCTGCTGGGCTCAGGGGTGACGAGGGGCTGTTTGGAGGGAAACGTGTACAGAATGCTGGGGTGGGGGCTCCCTTAGAAGGGCAGGACTGAGGGTAAGCTGTGTCCTGATTGACAAGCCCCCGACACTCCCCAGCGAAGCATATTCTTTAGGAGGGACGTGAGTCGATTGTGCGCCCTCCAGCCCTGCCACTGAGGGACCCAGAGACGCTGGATAACTGTGGTTCACAGCGTGGACCCAAGCCTGGGATTTCTGAGCTCAAAATGAATAACGGAAGCAAAAGACTATAAGCTACGGAATAAAGTAAGAATTGATGTGTCCTCGCTGGTGTAAACCAATCAGTCATTGTGGAGAAGGGATGGCTCTTCCACGCAGTAGGAGGCCAACACACCGTGCAGCTGGAAGGCTGGGATTAGACAGCCACCATCAGCACCGGGCAGCCGTCATCATCCTGATCAAGTCAGACAAGAATCATTGGTGGTGCCCCCCGAAAAAGAGATGCCCACGTCCTAATAATACCCAGCCCTTGTGATACGACCTTATTTGGAAGAACAGTCTTGGAGCATGTGATTAAATTGAGGATCCTGAGGTGAAATCAACCTGGATAACTGGGTGGCCCTAAATCCAATGACTCGGGTCCTTATAAGAGATAAAGGAGAACAGATAGACACATAAAGAGGGGCAGCCGTGGGGCTACAGAGGCAGAGACTGGAGGCGCCGGGCGCTGGAAGAAACAAGGCACGGGTCCTCCCCGCCAGCCTAGGAGGGAGCATGCCCTGCCCACACCTTTATCTTAGGTTCCGATTTCTGGAACTGTGAGAGAATAAGTTTCAGTTGTTTTATTTTGTTAAGGCAGCTAAGGAAACTAACAGAGAGCGGAGTTGGAGAGTAACAGGCTAGTTACATGGTCTCAAAGTTCCTTGGCACAGGGAAACAGTAACTTTACAGTGGAGAAATCGGGGACACCACCTTGACCGAGGGACCAGCGCGACGCTCTGAGGAGGACGCAGCGTGTGCTCAGTCCGCGGTGCCGGCACGAAGGCACCGAATCTCACCCAGAGCCGCTCCCTCTGAGGCTCGGCGCGAACCCGCATGCCCCGGGTTTCAGGAGCACCTTCCTCTTGCGCAGCGTCTCCTTCCAGTCTCAGACATCTGGGGCCACAGGTCAGGCTGCCGAGAGCGAGGCCCCAGGCAGGCTCAGGCGCAGGACAGGCACCCAGCGTTCCCTGTAAACCACGGGCCAGGAGAGGAGTTTGCCTTCAAGCTCGAGATGCGTGGGGAGCTTTGTGCACGCTCTGCAGGAAGGCTTCCTGGTGACCCTTCGAGCTCCTTGGCAGGGGGCCAAGACGGAGACCCAGAGCGCAAAAGCTCGTTCCCAGGTGCACTTGGCCAGTGAGAGGCAGAGCGGGGCTTCCCGTCAGGGTTGGGTCCTACGAAAGCCTGTGCTCCTTCCGCTATGGGAGCACTGGGCCCTTTTGTAGGAGGGAAGGGCTCCCTGAACTTTTCTTCTGGAAGCTGCATTCAGGCAACGTGTTTTTTGCAGCTGGGGTTGAATCTTGATGGGATCACAGGGGATGTGTCAAAGGGTCAGATGACTTCAAAAACAAAGGGTGTCCTTCACTGGATGCTTACTTTACGCCAGAAACCCGGCCAAAGGACTTTCATACCTCATCTCCTTGTTTCTGATGTTTCGATTATTGCGGTCCCCCTTGCACCCCTAACTGCACCCAGCTCCCACCAGGAGCGAGGTCTCACCCCACGAGAAGAACAGTAAAGCTCAGGTGCAGTTGCTCTGCTCATATTACTAATGTCTGGGAAATGCCAGCTTAGATGTGCTAGCTACAGATTTTTTTTTCCTAATCCACTTGAAAATAAACATAATGCTATTAAAATAAAAGTTGAAATAGTCATCAGAATACTACCTAAAATATTCTTGAATGCCAGTAGATGGCTGGGTCTCAAACCTGGCTGCTCAGTGGAACCACCTGTGGAAATTTATAAAATCCTGATGCGGGGGCCTGAGTGCTGTGGATTCCCATGAATGGGTGTGGGGTGCAGCCTGGGGCAAGGGGGCAACAGGCATGACCCAACATCAGATTTGGGACCCCACACTATTCCTCAGTTAATCCTTACAACAGGGGGATGAGGAGGGATCCCCTAAGCTCATCCCTGCTCTGTGAAGCCTCTTCAAACTTGCCCACCCACCCTGCCCTCTCTGAGTCAGCAGAGTCCTGATGACATACTCAACCACAGCCTCACTGGCTAATTGCTTCCTGTAGAGGAGGCTTGGCTCCCCAGGGAGATGGCAAGAAGGTGGCTGAAGGGGATGGTGTGACCAGATTGTTGGGGGACGGCACGAACCACATACCTGTGTGCGTGCAGCCCAGGCTCGCAGTAGGCACTTTGTAAAGAGGGAACCTGGTTGACTTTGCGTTGAAGCTGCACACCGGACTTGGCTGGTTTCATGGGATTATTGTGGACTCCCAGCAATGCTGATTACAAACCCAACCAAATGTCAAAAATGTCCCTTTTCTGGTTTCTTGAGGAATGGAATTCAACAGCATTTCAGGAATTCTGGGGGACACAGAGCGGTTTCCTGCGCTGAACCGTGAGCTCAGGAGCTGGGAAAAGAAAGACACACTTCCTACCTGGAGGAGGGGACGGTGCCACGGGAGGACAAGGAGGATGTTGGTGGTGACGATGGTGACCCTGCTGGCTTTGCTGCAGGCTCACTATGTGCCAGGCATGGAGCTAAGCCCCTTGCACACATCTTATTTGGTCCCGCCCCAGCCCCCTTTCTGCCAAACCTGGGAGACGGAATTCCCATTCCCCACACCAGACCAGAAGCTCCTGCGCACGGTTACATTTCATTGCTGTGCCTACGACAGACCTGCGTGTTGTGGGTGCCCAACACCTGTTTGGAGGAGCGCATTGCTCTCAGTAGGTATTTGTCAAATCGAGCTATGTTTCCACCCCAAATGCACACAGCCAGGAAGCGGCAGGAGATGAGTGCCACGTCTGGGTCTGCTCAGACCCACTCCAAAGCTCGGTCAGCCTTTCCCGAGCGCAATGGGGAAGGCGGGGAAGGAAGCCAGGCAGGAGCCCCTGCCCCTGTGGCGGGGGCGCTGGCGCAGTTGGTGCCAGGCTCTGGGGTTGTAAGGGTTTACATTTCAGCTTAAAATTCCTGAGACATGCAGAGACCAGGGCACGGTGGAGGCGTGGGCGTCGGGGGAGGACTTTCGGCTAGGGCAGGGGTCGTTCATTTGGCGAGTGTACACGTGGCCCAGGGGGAGAAAGAATGTTTCTGCCTTTAAGGGATTTATCAACTGGAGTTTGGGGACACCACTCTGGATTGTTATTTTTAATTTTTAAAATGTCTAGATTTAAAAAATCAGCATTGCAACAGAACAGAGGGATATATCTGTTGGAAAGTAAGTTTTCTTGTCCTCCTTGTCCCTGTCCTCCTTGGAGACAGCCACCGTTAACTGCTAGGAAGTCTGTGCCAATATATGCATACGGCACAGACTCCGGTTTTCTACAAATGAGCACATACTCTCACGCTTCTTTGTACCTCATCTTTTTTCTTTCCTTAAGATAATAACACTTATAGATCTGTCATCATTTTCAGGAATGCGTACTATTCCACTGCAGGTATCATAATTTATCCAATGTTTAACATTGGCATTGTTTCTTTTTCTAATAAAAAGGATGTTGCAAAGAATCTATCTTGTACTCATCTCTCTGAACATATGAGAGAATATATGTACATTTCATCATATCACCATATATATCATATAGTAGTAGGAGTTCTAGAATATAGGGCATGTGCCTTTAAAACTATTGTCGTTATTGCCAAATTGTCTCTCTTAAGAGATTATATCAGTTTGTTGCCACAAATCTCATGAATATGACTATTCCCCATATCCTTTTAAATACTGTGTATTATCAAATATTTTTCTTTTTCTTTTTTGTTTTTCTTTTATCTTTTCTTCTTTTTTGCTTTTTAAATTTCTTTGTTCCTTTCTCTTTCTAAACATTTTGATATTTGTAAATCTGACAGATAAAAATGGCATCTCTTTGTGGTCATTGACATTTCTTTGATTATGAGATAGAGAATCTTTTCATATATTTGTTTTTATTTTTGTGAGCTGCTTGTTTGTGTTCTTTGCTCTTTTTTTCTATTGTGCTCTTTGTTTTCGTCATATCAATCTGTAAGAGCTTTTATATATTAAGGAAATGAATGCTTTGTCTGCCATCCCCCATTGGAGTAGGCTGTTTAGAGGTCTCAGTGTAGTGATTCAGAAAAGCCCCAAATAATATGGGGGCAAAGACAAGGGCCCACAATGCCGTGTGAGTTTGCATAAATCAGGGGAGACTTTTGGGAGGAGGTGACTCGGAGGTGAGTTTTAAAGGATGAAGTGGAGGCAAAGGGTGTTTCAGTAGAGTGGATTTTATAAGCCGAGTGTCATGGCAGGAAACTGTGTATGTTTTGGCAGGGGGTTGGGGGAATTATAAATAATTCCGTCATCTGAGGGCAGAGCGCTAGGAACGGGTGGTGTGGTGGGGAGAGGTGACGTTGATGGGCAATTATGGAGTCAGTCGTTTTCCTGTAGGCAGCAGGACGCTGTGGAAGGGTTTGAAGCAAATGATCAGATGATCAGATTTGCATTTTAAGAACACTATTCTGTCCGCCTTTGTAGATTGGATTGTAGGAGAACAAGATTAGAGAGGGAAAACCAGTTAGGATACTATTGCAGCAAGGAGGTGATAGTGGCCCAGGCAGGGGAATGACGTGGACATTAGAAGCCATTCATGCTTGGGAGGCAGAATTGGCAGAGCTGGTGATTGGGCAGGTGCAGAAAACAGTAACTCAGTTACGTTTCTCTACGTGCAGCGGGAGCTCATGAGAGGTGTGAGTCGGCGGGGGTGGGAAGAGGTGGGAATAGGGTTGGAGAGTTGAGGGGAGGGTATTCCAGGGTCCTTTGCACAGTCAGTGGATGTCCCAAAGATTCCTGACTCTGGATTGGACATCTTTTGGGGTGTCTGCCCAGCCCACACCCCCTCCTCTGAGATCCACCCTCCTTTCTATGGGTATGGGCTCTTACTGCCAGGTGACTCTGCCTCTCCTTGGCTACCTGGATCAGGTGCAGACACCTGACCTGGAGAACACCAATCAGAGCCTCTTTCCTGGAATCTGAATGTGGACACACTGGGTCAGTTAGCTACGGGAGCGGGGCTCAGCTGGCCTGTCCTCTGGGCTCCAGGTGGCCACGTTTGCACGGTGTGTGGTGGAAGCAGAAGAAGCAGTGAGGGATCAAGTGAGGTCCCTGGACAGAGACGAGCGGAGACCTCTGGCTCAACACTGAACCCGCTCAGGCATCGCGACTAACAAGGCAGGAAAGGGATAAAAAAAAGTACCTTCACTAGGGCAAAAACCAGAAGGGGAGATAACAGCACATCAAAGTTGACAAAACGATCGGAAGCAGGAAAGCTGGTGGACCAATGCCAACAGGTGTAGCATTCTAGATAATTCCATGGAGCTAACTCTTTGAGGGTGGGGGAGTGAGCCCATTCCTGCCAGAGAGCCCCAGAAAGGGTTAGAAATGGAAGGTGTCGGGGCCACTGGATTAAGAAGTGACTAGAGGATTTGCGGAAAACTTTTGCAAGGGGCAGTTAGACTCTCAGATCTCCCCCGTCATGCTGGGCAGCTAGGCGTCCACCCTGTCCATCCCGGGAAAAGACCAGCGAGGGCTCCCTTTGAAGGCTAGAACCAGAGGAACCTGGATTCAGACATCCCAGCCTAACCAGTGCTCAGGTCACGTACTGAGAACGGGGAACTGCAGAAAGTCTAGTTACTGAGTAGCAGAATGCCCAGCATCTTCCCAGCCCAGCTTGCAGAATGCTGGCAGCCAGGAGCCCAGGGCTAGAGGATTCTTCTCAGGTTTGCAGATAAAATGCAGGATGCACTGTTACTTTTGAATTTAATTTTTTTTTTTTTTGAGATAGAGTCTCACTCTTTCACCTGGGCTAGAGTGCCGTGGTGTCAGCCTAACTCACTGCAACCTCAAACTCCTGGGCTCAACGGATCCTCCTGCCTCAGCCTCCCGAGGAGCTGGGACTGCAGGTGCATGTCACCATGCCCAGCTAATTTTTCTATTTTTAGTAGAGATAGGGGCCTCACTCTCACTCAGGCTGGTCTCGAACTCCCGACCTCAAGCGATCCTCCTGTCTCAGCCTCCCAGAGCGCTAGGATTACGGGCATGAGCCATGGAGCCCCGCCACATTTGAATTTCAGATTAGCAACAGATAATTTTTTAGTACAAACATGTCCCCAATATTGCAAATGTCTATTAGTAAAATCTGGCAACGCTGTTCAGAAGAAACTGGTTCCCTGCCCAGTGAAATGCTTTGGTTCTTTGGACCCCTCCTGGGAGGCCCGTGAAGGAACAAGCCCTGTTCATGCCCCTACAGCTTCCAGTCAACATTTCAGATTCTCGCCTTTAAATGTGAACAAACAAGCAAGACCAGCCAACAGTAGAAGGAGCTCAGAGGATGCAGGGACAATGCAAAGAGCAGAAAGACAAGAGACCAGCTCCCGAGCTGCCTGCTGGCACCCCTGTTTTCTATTTTGGTGGAGTCCCCTGCCCTTCCTATCACTGGCTTCTGCTTTATAGTCTTCTCTCTGCCCAGAGAACCCTCTGGGTGCTTAAATGCTGTGAATGTGTTTCCTTCCCTTACAACCAAAGGGTTCTTCTGTGCCAAGAGCCAATGACTCCTATCCAGGACGTGCCTGCCTTGGCCCCTCATCCTGAGCAGCTTGGAGGAAGAGCTCTCCCCTGGGGCAGCAGTGGACCCAGGGTCTCTGCCAAGTGACCCTGGCAGCTGCAGCCTCCCCGTGCCCCAGGAGCTGGGGTCCTGTCCAAAGGCTCCATCCGAGGCTGGCCCGGGTCCTGACTGCCCTCTCAGCTGGCAGAGAATGGAGCCAGTTGGCTCCGATTCTGAGGTGGGCGCCACGAGCCCACGCTTGACTTGAGCTCTTCGCCGATGGCCTCTGCTCCTCGCTTGGCTGAGCCTGGCGGGGTTCGTGCTCCTCTGCATCTCCTCCCCTCCTCCCCATCCAGAGCCCGCAGAGGGGCAGCGGTCTTCATGAGCATAATTGTCTCTGAACATTCATTCAAGTCACTTGCACCACGTCCATCGGGCATTTTCCTCTCTGCCTGCACGTGTGAGGACTTGTCTTTCATTCTTTTGTAGTTAGTGTAGATTTATTTTATTAAGTTCCAATTGCTAATATTGATAATTTCACTAATTGATCAAAAAGAACGATGAGGTCATTTGTTGGCACAAACGTTTGAAATCGGGGTTTGAAGATACAGTGATCAACTCATTTATTGTCGTCCCCAATAAATGAGGGGACAACATCTTTGAGATTGACGTCTCGACATCCTTGAGATTGAAACTGGATGCTTTTACTAACAATGCTGGGAAAACAGGTACCAAGAGGGACTGTCCCACGCAAACTGGGATATACGGTCACTCCCTTGAGAGAGGATGTGCTCAGACATTCGCATCCCATTTATTTCTGAATTTCTTTTGATGACGGAAACAAGGAGGGAATCTGAGTCACACGGTGAGTACGAGTAGCTGCAAATGGCAACAGGTTTTTGTTTTTATTTTTAAGCTTGCCTTGCAATAGTTCTCAATCTTGACTCACTTAGGGCAGGTTTGGCAAACTCCAAAACTCAGCTGCAGCCTGTTTTTGTCAATAAAGTTTTATTGGGACACAGCTGTGGCCGCTCACTTACCTTTCATCTGTGGCTGCTTTCATGCGGCGTGGCAGAGTTGATTAGCTGCAGCAGGAACAGCCTGGTTCCGCTCCCAGGGTATTTAGTGTCTGGCCCTTTGCAGAAGAAGCTGGCTGACCCTCCACCTGCGGCAGGTACGGAAATCCCCATGTCCCACTCCCAAGAGACTCTGATTTAGTTACCCAGGGGACAGCTCGAGCACTGGGAGTTTTAGGGTGTCTTAGGTGATTCCTCCATGTGGTCAGGGCCGAGAACCAGGAAATTAAGCAAAGCCAAAGCAGGGAGAGGCCGAGTCTCAAGAGCTGCCCCCGACCCATTCATTCTTTCCATATTAGGTAACTCGATGCTGATCTCCAGTGTTTTAAATCTGGGAGAGAGGACACAGGGGTTTTACTTTGTGTTACATTTTGAAAATGGTTTTAAGATTTACTTTAAGATGAAACTTGAAGGCTTGGGTTAGGCTTCTAAGGGGTTTCAATCCCCCGCACAACCCTCTGCGGGCTGGAGTCGGCCTTCCTTTTCACGGGTGCTGAGACAGAGCCGCTTGGGGTGAAGGGACTTGCTGGAGCTCACAGAAACCCTTGATGGCGAGGCCAGGCTGATTGTTTCCAAGGCCAGTGCGTGACTTCTGGGAGCCTCTTCCCTCCATCATCCTCCTGTGCATGCGTGACCCTCCAAGGGAGGTCAAGAGAACGGGGTCCTGCCGCAGCAGAGGCACCCACGGGGCGGTGTGGCTGAGAACCCGCTAGCCGGGGGGCTGGGCATCAGGGCACCGCGGCGAATGGGCAGGACCCTGCCTTCAGCCGCCCACTGAGGTGACAGGCACTGCAGGGAGCTCGATGAAATGTCATTGAGTGTCAGGCAAAGAGAGGCCCAGCACGCCGCTGACCTTGTCTTGGGGGTCAGAGAGGCTATCTGGGGAATGGGCAGCCTGTTTCAGGTGTGTGGAAGAAAGTTCCAGAAGAAGAAATGGCATGTGTGAGGGCCCAGCAGGGGAGAGCAGGGCTGGGACCCGGAAGAGCTGGGAACGGGCTCCAGGTAAAGCCGGAGAGGGCGGAAGCAGGAGGGAGGTTCTGTGTTGCCCCCAGGGGAGTGGAGGGGGGGGTTCATGGGACTGGTGAGTCAAGATTCCAAGAAAATGAGTGGCTCTCCTGCCAGAATCCTGGGCAGCCCACTGCTTCCTCTGACAGCCAGGCTGCTCCCACCCCCAGTGGGGGGAGGCAGGGCCGCTGCTGGCTGGGATCGTGCAGGTGAGAGGTCAGGCCTCAGGTGGCCATCTGGTCGGAGGGCGGAGTGGGGGTGTGGGGGCGTCTAGGACACTGGAGACCGTCAGGCCCGGGGTTCCCAGCCCTACACCTTGTCTGCATGTGGGTCCTTGGGAAACGAACATCAAATCAGAGATTTAGGTGTCGGAAGATTAGTGGGGAGTTTTCTCAGGAGCCGCAGCTACGAGGGAGGGCGGGTCTCAGCCCACCCCAGTGGGGGCTCTGAGCTGAGTGGGGCCTTCAGAGATGTCCCAAATCAAGGCAAGGACTGTGTCTATCAGTCACTGGATGCAAGCTGCTCCCCAGGGAAGGGGCCACGGGATCAGAAATTCCTGGGACAGAGCTCAGTTGTGCGCTCCCAGCCGCAGGAGGAACGGAGCACCTGGTCTTGGAGGGTGGATCTGAAACCACAACAGCCGCTACAGCAGCTGTGTGACCTTGAGCACACTGCCTAATCTCTCTGAGCTGCTTTTGCGCAAAACGGAGTCAGTGGGCTGTGGGGAGGATTGAAGATATGGTACGTAAAGCACACGGCCCCATTCCTGGGCCCGAGAAAGCACCTGAGGAATGTGTGTCTAATTGAAAGGACAGGTGAGAGTGTTGCTTCATAATCCAAACGAGTCTGATAAACTCCCTTTCTGGTGGAGAGATTGTGGACCAGGAGTCAGGAGACGGTGGTCTATTCTAGCAGTAGCTGGTCGCGTGACCACAGGACAGTCAGCAGTCCTTACATTCAGCTCCCTGGGCCTTAATTTCTTTATCTCGTAAGCTGCAGCAACAACACCCATGTCACCTCCTCCTGGGTTATCTCCGCCTCGCAGTGTTGGGAAACAGTAGAGATCATGAGATGGGGAGGTAAAGGCTTCGAAAGGGAAAAGCTGTCATCGGTCGCCACAGGTGGGGTGGGCGTGGCAGCAGGTGGCCCAGCGGGAAGAGTCCTAGGTGAGCCGGAACCCTCATCAGGCCGCAGGTACAGCCCTGTCCCCACATGAGCACACGGTTGCCTGTGCTCGCTCACAAGCAAGTGCCTGCCTGTGCACGCGCGTCCCCAAGCCGCGCACCCACTCACGACCGCCTGAACCAAACAAGATGAGGAGCGGGGTTGTCTGGGGTGCACCTGAGCCCCGGCTCCCCTCCCCGCCAGGGGCTCCGCTGTGAAGGGCTGAGGACCCGGCTTGCCAAGAAGCGCCGGGCTGGGGGCCACGTGCGCGCAGGTTGGGCTGGCAGAGTCCTCTGCCTGCTTCTCCTCTCAGGCCCCGTGCGGGGCTGAGCGCAAGCGAAGCTGCTCGGTCAGTGATCCGCCGCAGAAACCCTGAAGGCACTGAAGAGTCAGCGGTGGTCAGGGCTGATCCGTGGCACGGAGAGCGCTTTCTATTTTTATCCCTTTGGTTGCACTCACTTTTCTGCTGTCAACATGTATTAGCTTTGAATAATTATCAGGATCCTGGACGGGGTCGGCTGGAGACGTTTGTTGATGCCGTTTGTCCAGCATCCTTCCCCACTGGCCCTCCTGCTCCCGGAGCGGCTCTGCTGGGGCTGTCACTGTGGAAGCCTGGACCGGGGCTGCGGCGTGGGCATGTGGGCCGGGCCTGGGGAGCCGTGGCTCCCATCTTGCAAGTCCTCGGTCATTGTCACATAGCGCAGGGTGGGCCAATCAGAACGTGTCCTTGTCATGTGATAGGAAGACACTGGGAAGACGAGCTTTCTCCTCCCTCTGAAATCTTAGTGTTGTCTTTGGCCACGGCCCCTCCGCTCCCCATGTGGAGGACGCCTCTCTGCAGTAGGAGGGGCTGATACCCAGAGAAGGGGGAGGGAAAGCCCTTTCATTGTAAGACACACAATTCATCATTTTATGCACAACAGCGATGGTTAATTTTATGTGTCAACTTGACTGGGCTAAGGGATGCCCAGATAGCTAGTGAAACATTGTTTCTGGAAGTGTCTGTGAGGGAATTTTGGGAATAAATTAGTGTATGAGTGAGTAGGTCGAGTAGAGATGATTTGCCCTCACCAGCGTGGGCAGGCGTCATCCCATCCAATGAGGATCACGTAGAACAAAACGGGGGAGGGAGCATGAATCCTCTGTCCCTCCTGGAGCTGGGACATTCATCCTCTCCTGCCCTTGGACGTCGGAGCCCCGGTTCTCAGGCCTTCGGGCTTGTCGTGTGTTGCCCAACATGGGGATATGTTCTGAGAAATGCATCACCAGGCAATTTTGTCATCGTGTGAGCGTCACGGAGTGTACTCACACAAACCTGGGTGGTGCAGCCTGTCACACACCTAGGCCATGTGGCGTACACGGTAGCCTGTGGCTCCTAGGCCATCAACCCAGCACCGCAGGTTGCTGTACTGAACACTGCAGGCGTGGTGACACATTGGTAAGTACTTGTGTATCTAAACATAGAAAAGTCACTGTAAGGATATCGCATACAAGGCATTTTTTATGTATCGTATCCTGTACAAGCACAGCTGTGTAGGGCACTCACCATGGACGGAGCCTGCAGGACCGGCAGTTGCTCCGGCTGAGTCAGCGTGAAGCCCTGGGCCATCACCGCACACTGCTGCCGACTTTACACGCGTGCACGCAGGCTGCCCTCAATTTATAAAATATTTTTCTTTTGTCAATAAGAAATTGGATTCTTGTAACTTTTTCACTTTGTAAATGTTTTAATTTTTTAAAATTTTTTGACTTTTATAATAAAACAGCTTAAAACATGTACAGTTGTACAAAAACATTTTTCTATAAGCTTTTTTCTATTTTTAAAATCTTTATTTTTTTCTTAATTTTTTTTTATTTTTAAAAGATTTATTATTTACCTGGAGACACACCCAAGAAATTTTGAGCAAGTAGATTCCTATTTTAAAATTTTTTTTTTTTTTTGAGACAGAGTCTCACTGTGTTGCCCAGGCTAGAGTGCCGTGGCGTCAGCCTAGCTCACAGCAACCTCAAACTCCTGGGCTCAAACGATCCTCCTGCCTCAGCCTCCCGAGTAGCTGGGACTACAGGCATGCGCCACCATGCCCGGCTAATTTTGTCTATATATTTTTAGCTGTCCAGATAATTTCTTTCTATTTTTAGTAGAGACAGAGTCTGGCTCTTGCTCAGGCTGGTCTCGAACTCCTGAGCTCAAACAATCCTCCCCCCTCGACCTCCCAGAGTTCTGGGATTACAGACGTGAGCCATCGCGCCCAGCCTTAAAATTTTTAAATTTTTTTTTACTTTTTAAACCTTTCTGTTAAAAACACACACACTCATTAGCCTAGGCCTACACAGGGTCAGGGTCACCAATATCATTTTCTTGACCTTCACATCTTGTCCCGGTGAAAGGTCTTCAGGAGCAGTAACAGGTAGATAGCTGTCATCTCTTATAATAACAATGCCTTCTTCTGGAATACCTTCTGAAAGGCCTGCCTGAGGCTATTTTACAGGTAACTTTTTTTTATAGGTAAAGTGAGTACACTCTAAAATAACAATAAAAAGTATAGTATAGGGCTGGGCACGGTGCTAATGCCTATAATCCCAGCACTCCGGGAGGGTGAGGTGGGAGCATTGCTTGAGCTCAGGAGTTCGAGATCAGCCTGAGCAAGAGTGAGACCCTGTCTCTACTAAAAATAGAAAAATTATCAGGGCATCATGGAATATACCTGTAGTCCCAGCTATTCAGGAGGCTGAGGCAGGAGGATCACTTCAGCCTAGGAGTTTGAGGTTGCAGTGAGCTAAGATGACACCACTGTACTCCCCCTGGGGCAATGGACTATAGTTAAAAAAAAAAAAAAAGTATAGTAGATACATAAACCAGTAACATAGTCATTTATTATCATTATCAAGTATTCTGTACTGTACATAAT
>CAUYSK010006010.1:0-31671 GCA_963575035.1 Avahi laniger | reverse complement strand
TCAACACACTTGAAAAATCCGGGATGTTTCTACACGTTTAGTGGAGTGGGAATCTATAGGTCTCAGTGGGATATCAGAGAAGCACCCCCGGCTGAAATCCCACCCCCATGAACGTCTGAAGCTGCTGCTCTAGAAGGATCCGGATGTGGTGAACAGAGAGGCTGGCCAGGGAGGCGACAAAGGGACTAAGGCTGCCATTTCCTCCACGGGGCCCTGCACGTCGTGACACGTGGCAGGCACGTAGTAGCTATCTGTGGATTTATCTGGGCCGTGACTCTGCTAGAATAGCGATCCTTCGTAAAAGCACCATTTTCCACGCTATATCGGCTGCCTCATGACACCCTCTTGCACAGGCCCCGCGGTGCACGCTCTCTCCCCATGTCATGAACACTGCTTGCGGCAGTTGTGCTGGAGCGATAGCTCAAGTGTAATTTTTATATTACAAAAAGATATTTTCCTTTCTAGTAAATCACCAACCACAAACATTATAAAATGCATCCTAATGTTGGCAGTCGGAATGATATTTTATAGGTTTTTCATCAGAGAATCATACTTCACCATTATGCGTGGTTATGAAATTGCTTTTCCAAACAGTTAAACTCAGAAGTATTTTGCTTATCACCACTGGAGAGCTGTCTCTCCCCTCTGGGGTCCTCTTCACCTGGGTGCAGTTCTCTGGGCTGCACTGCCTGTTTCTAGCCATCTCCGTGTGGGCGTAACCGCGTGGTTGTACTTCTCAGAAAAGATGGGACTTTAAGTCGTGGAGACCCCAGCTCCATTCCGAGTCACATGATTTGTCCGAGGCCTGCCATGGCCATCAGCGTGCAGCAGAGTATTAGGGGGCTTCACTTACATTTTGTCATGCAGTTTACATGAATACTCATAAGACACCTTGATCTGGGTAATACATCTTCTTATTTCTTTTTTTTTTTTTTACAATGGGGAAACTGAGGCTCAGACAGCTGAGGCGGCTCACCACAGTTAGCATAGTGTGCACAAAGCAGGCCCAGGTCTCTAACGTGGGGACATATTTCAGGCCTCTTTCTTCCCTTTGGTTCTTTCCTTTTCCAAAGCCAGGGTGAAAGATTCTGTCCACATACGTTAGTCAGTTTCTAGTCAGGACACAGAAACTCTGCTCTTTTTTCTGTTTGTTTGTTTATTTGTTTTGAATCAGAGAATTTAATACAAACAACACATAACCAGGATGGAGAAGAAGGAAGAAAGGATCGGTTGAGCATCCGTGGGGTAAAGCTTCTGCCCCAGGGTGGGGAGACAGGAGGAGGGGCCCCGTGATTGCAACGGGAGAGCGTGGAGGTGGGACTCAGAGCTGGACCAGCCCGGTGCAAAAGGTACCCAGCCTCCAGCCTGTGTGCCGGGATCTCGGGAGAGGGCCGGGGCAGCGGCAGCTCACAGCCCGCCTGAGGCTGGTGTCTCAGAGTGGGGTGAGGAGGACGGTTACAGGGTCCAGCACAAACTGCAAAGTGCAGCCGACAGCCGATGTTGTGCGAGGAAGCCGCGGGCCCCACCTTGGTCGTGAGGCCTTCCCGCCTCCCTGCAGGAATCCGACTGGCAACGGAAAAATGTGGCTCGAGGGGTCTCAGCTCAGCAGCGTGGAGCAGAGGTAGAGAGACGTGGTTGAAGCTGAGAGGTAGCTCGAAACCCAACATCGTGTGCGTGGTGTGTTGTGTGTGTTTGCACACCTGTGTTTGTGTGCATAACATCCGGCCAGGAGGAGCCCTGTCTGTCTTTTCTACCTATTAGTTTCTTACCTTCTTGGAACTTCAGTTTCCTCACCTGACACGGTAATTACAGAGTGTTTGCTTTATGATTAATCTTAATTACATGTTTATTTTTCTTATCATAATTGTAGGATGGAGAGGAAAGAACCTCTCATACTTCCTTTCATATTCCATTCCTCCACACTCTGGCTGTTGTATATTCACATCCCCATGATATTTAAAAACAACCAAATCCTGCTAATGTGGACTATTTAGGTGTCCAACGGGGAGGGAGAGAATCTTGTGTATCAATTACTTTTAAATCTATGAAAATTTAAAAGAGAATAGAATTATGTTATCAAGATTACATTAACAGATCTGATTTTGGATATTTCCAACCTGGGGTTCTACCTGTTTTGCTACAGTGGTGACTAATTTTGAATGTAGCAACATACAGTTGCAAAGGCTCCTTACATTATAGGACATACTTGATTCTTTAACCCCCAAAACACGTTCTGGTTCAAAAAATATATTCACAATTAAAAATGGCCAATTCAATAAGTACGGCAGAAAAGCTGGTATTCAATATGCTTATATAAGTAAAATAAGGATAATAAAACCAATATTTCAGAATCATTATGTAAGTTACAAATAATGTCTATAAATTTCTTAGCCCTGCTTAGTAATCAACATATTGTAATTCTTACATTATTTAGGGAAAAGAGTTCTTTAAAGTGCACAGGGAAGCAGGAGAATTTTTGTTGCATATTTGATAAATGTAAGGCATAAGGAGAATAGCGAGGGGTAAAAGTGGAAGAAAAATGAGATAAAAGGAAAAAAAGAAGGCTAACTATTGATTTCCAGTTGCCTAAGTCATAGATTGAAAACAACAAAGGGTGCCATTATTCTCTAGCATTCTTGAAGGACCTTTGAAATTCAGTGAGTTCTTCTTTTCCTACCATTCCCATGTGCTCATGGAAGGCAGGTTACCAAGTAAGACTGGAAGAACAATGGCATTCCTGGAATTGTATACACAACACTGGATAACCAGACCTCAGGGGAGAAGAACTTCCTCTGTTAGTGAAGTTTCTGTGATTTAATTCTGTATTTGTTCATACCTGTTTTGGTTTGGGTTTTAATGTGTGGAAATTCATTATGCTATCATTAAAGGTTAACATGGTGACACTATGCAATAATACAGTATGGCCCTAAGATGACAATGTTGGCTCTGACAGGCAGTTGCAAGCCAAGGGCACTGAGACAGTATAGTAGGGGTGTAATTTCTCATTGCGCTGGTCATTGGAACCATCATCAGAAACCACTCCTTCCAACACGAAGACAGTGTGGAGTGAGCACACCTAGGTCTTGGAGCACAACTCGGGCCAGATATCAAACCTGTCCTTGCAGAAAACCACACCTTTCATAAATTGGCCTCAGTGGTCTTCTTCTTCATCTACAAAGTATTACTAACAATGCCAACCTTGCTTGAGAGTGCTGAGGGTTAAACAAGAGAATAATGTATGACCAAGTTAAGCCCTAGCTGTATGTTCAAGATACTATGAGTCAGACAGATACATCTGCTGCCCAGGACAGGGGTGTAGGGGTGTTATAATACTGGTGTAAGACATGTACATATGTACAAATACATATAAATAAACAAATATGTGTGTGTATATAAATATATATACATACACACACACACACACACACACACACATATGTTCCGGCACAGATCTATGGGGTTTTCAGATAGACTTTGAAATGAATCTTGAAGGATAATTTTGAGAGTATTTTGAGAGACAGTATTTTGAGAGACAATGATAAGGAGGAAAGAAGAAGAAAAAATATTTCAAAAAGAGGAAATATTGTGCTTGATTTCTTTGTGGCATGGTACAATTTGTTTGAAATATTGATCCATGTGGTGCTTATGAGAGATGAGACTGGCATAAATTGGCATTGAATACCAATTAAAGTGTTGGGCTTTATTCGGTAGAGAATACACAATTACACAGAATTTTGAATAGAGGTAGTAGGCGCCAGGTCTGGAACTAGACCTTAGGAACATTAACGAGAAATCTCACAAAGCTGGATTCAGGGAAGAGCAAAGGTGGAGGAGGCATCGCATCCCACGCAGGAGGCCAGAGAATGTGTTCACAGCATGCACACTTCCCAGTGTTTCCAGGGAATTCTTATTGCTGTCTTCCAAGAACTAAGAGTCGGTAGTTTTTTCCAAGTTAACAGACATGTATTCATTTGCTCTCAAAGATATTACAGACCAAAAAAATGCTGAATGAACTTAAACCTAATGGGGAAATGAGAGGTGACGAAGAGGCACTTCTAGAAATCATCAAAAGTACTTGTGAACGGAAGAAAAATTAAAACATGCAGCTCTAGGTTGAAAGTCTTTTGCCACACAGCCTTTGAATTGTAAGTCGTACGAAATGCTTTAATAGTCTGTGTCTGAGGGCTAATCTTTCTCCACTCTTGAGACTTTTCTGCACTTTTTCTCATTCCCCTCGATCATTTTCCAGAGAGTAACTGCACGTGTTGAGCATCGGGGGGCTTGTGCAGCTGTATTTTCAGAGCCTACTCCTTTCTGTTGGTCGACTAGCAGAAGGAAAAGTGACAGAGATGCTCCTTTAGTCCCCACGGGGAAGTGCAGCGTCCTGGAGCCGCCGTGGCTGCCTCCTCTCTGCTGTGGAGTCTCCCTGCCCACGGCGCTCATGCTCGGAAGGAATTCAAGGCGCCGGAATGGAATCCAAAACACCAGAGTCCCAGTTCTTGCTCTGTCATAGCTTTTAGTTGGACATTTGTTAGTTAAAGTCTTCCAGCCATTTATTTTATGTATCTATAAAAGAAGGATCTGGATAAGAGAAAAGTCAGAGTGTTTCTGACCAACCTGAAATTCCGCACGGAATGTGTGTGTGTGTGTGTGTGTGTGTGTGTGTGTGTGTGTGCGTGTATATGTGATGTGCGTTTTCCAGGGAAAGATTCTTAGCTTTCAGCTTTCATCACCTTCCTATTTGGACTTTTGAACAAAAATGTGACAACCTCTATCAATAGAACGTAACGTCTACCTGGGAGAATTCAATGTCAACAACAAAATTACGTTCATTTAATGTCTTTTAAAAATGTCACTTGAGTTTTCAGATGAGTGGAATTTTTTTTTTTTTTTTTTGGTCTTTCTTTCTAAAAGCTGAAATGGTTACACGATGTTGGTCTCCAAACACAAGATGTGATTCCTTCTCTCACTACACTCAAACACTGGGGCAAGCACTTCACTCAGGGTGTGTTTCTCCGTACGTTAATTAACAAAGAATACAGCCATCCACACTCACACCTGCAATCCAGATGTTGCTGAGCACACAGTTGCCTCCGCAGTAGTTCGCGCATTGCCACCTCACTGAGAATAAGTAATTCATTATTTTGCGATTTTTTTTTAAAGTAGGATAATAATAGAAAACCTTTCAGCAGCTGTCAAGGCGGCAGGAACAACACGCCATTGTTAGACAGCATTGACTATGCTCAGTCTCAACGTTCTGGAGCCCGGCCAGCCGGGCTTGTGTCGCCACCCTTGCAGAGCTCTGCTTCTCGGCCTTGGTAGTAGAAGTAATGTGCTTGAAAACCCACCAGTGTAACCCTTCAGAAAGATAATAATAGGTGTTCCAGCAACAGCAATCTAACCTAAGAGGCCTTTTGTACACCAACGTATCCTAGTGAAATCAGACAGAATGTGTCATGCTGAGTGTTTGCCCCAAAACTGCATTTTCCCTTGAAAACAAAGGGAGGCAAAAATCTGCATCAGAGCCAAGTCAACTCCAAGGGTGTGTGGACATCAGTTTGATTCCAGGGCCACGCGCCCAGTGACTCTGCTTTCCATGTTGTTTCTGTCTCGCATGCATGACACTGTGTTTCCTAACAGATTATTTGCCTTTTTTGACATAACGAGAGGATAATTATTTGGGAATTGTTTGAGATCTGTTAGTTGACATTATTTCTGTTAACTACCCATGCAGAGGAAAGAAACATAGACTTCAAGAGGAAAAAAAAATGGTGGTGCTATGGTTGTCATAAAAACATGGAAATTTGGGTTGCTGGGTGAAATCCAGTAAAATTGTAGTTTACAAAATTTCATATTGAATAATAAAAAGAAAGCCTTTAGAAATGAACTTGGCAAAGGGCTTGAGAGCACCATCAAGCTGAAGCCACGAGTGCACACAGCTTGGTTTGTGGCCTCAGCCACGGATAAATCCATGCAGTGGTGATTTCCTCAACAGCCGCCGTGGCCTGAGAAAGGCAGCCGGGGGTGCGGAAGTAGCAGGAGCCGTTCCTCCTCCTTCCCACGGCTTCTCCTTACCCTGCTCCCCAGCTACCGTTTTCTGTCCTGTCGCTCGAATTAACAACTCCTTTGGTCAACTACCTCTGGTTTCCACTGTTTCCCTGCAAGGTGTGCATGTCCACGACTTCCTGGACTCAGACGCCACGGCTCCCAAAGGCCCAAACCAAGCTCCGAGCACGTCCCGGCTGGGAGAGATGTCCCCGGGCCCACACTCTGGCTGCTGACTAAGCAGAGGACGCAGATGTGGGTCCTGCCCTCAGTCGCCCCAAGTTCCCCGCTCATTTCATCTTCCAGGCAGGGAAAACCCACCTTGGCTCCCTGGGCACCCGGAACTAAATGGTGGAGTGACCTACTGCTGATTAGGTGGATAAGAACGAGACAGGTGAGCCCCATCCTGGCTATGACTTCTGGACCCTCCACCTCCCTCTCCTTTCAAATGCTCTTGGTGTCCTGGAGAGCTTGGCCCACCTGGGCTGGCACAGAGATTTCCCCTCCAACCGGGAGCTGCTCTCCCCAGCACTGCTCTTCGATTCTACTCCAAGACCAAGTACCTTTCTCTGGGTTTTCTAGAGAAATGTGACTTTGGGTGTTGAACATGAGACTCCAGAAGCCTTGGAAGACATGTAGAAAGAACGCAGGATGGAGAGATGCCAAAACGACTAGTTTTGCTTCCCGTTTCTGCTATGTACTAACTCTATAATTTCAACTAAGTCTCCTCACAGCTTTGAGTGTCAGGTTCATTATCTATAAAATAAAGACATAAGATTGTTCTACGTTAAAACTATAATTTTCATGTATTCATATTTCAAACATACAGTTTGATAAAATAGTCTCCTCTAATTTTTCTTTTATGAAAATCTCATTTGGCATAAGGACTCCAAGCTTAAAATGTTAGTGATGGGGTGCGAGGCGGTTTGGAAGGCCTGGTGTGTGTCACAGAGTACTGGGCACCTGGCAGGAAATATTGTGCCCAACCTAACCCTATAGCCGCCGCGCCAGTGCAGAGGTCTTGCCCACGCGCCAAGAGGAGAAAGAGTCAAGGATTTGTATCAAGCATCAGTCCTCAGAAACATTTGTGACAGTTTTGCCTTTTCACGCTCTAGGTATTTTTTTTTCCAATTAAAAAAATTTCCGTCTAAACCTCTATTTTAATTTTCACCCTAAATGCTGGTATCTTATGCATCATCCTAACAACCTTGCCCCATGTAGCATGTTGTAAGGGAGGGAACGTTGCTTCTTTCAGTACAGGAGATACTAAACAAAGGTGGGGCCCTAAGACAAATGCACCAGCTCCCTTTTTTTTAGTTTTAGGTCTTTCACTCTTTTAGACAGCACATTGGTTACAAGAGAGGCTGTGTGAACCCTAAACATCAGCTGTCATTATCGAAGGAGGGGGCTGTGCTGAGAATCTCACATTACTGAAACGAAACAAAAAGGCAGATGTTCCATTGTTATCATCTAAAGCAACAAGCCCCGTTCCTTTTCTGTGATGGGGAAAACAGTACTTAAGACTGCCCGGCTTTGGGGAAACGTTGGTGCTTCCGCCTCCACCCCCAGGGCCTCCTCAGTGTGACGGGGCATTGGGTTCCTGGTTCCCTTCGGACCGGCTTGCAGAGGGGTCTGCAGGCGGGAGGGGGAAGGGAGGCCCGCTGGCTCTGGGCTGTCGGCCACCTGGCAGTGGCCGGCCTGCTGCCTCTTCTCCGGCCTGTCGCCGTCCCTCTGGCTCTGCCGCACCCCCGGCCTGCCGCTGCTTGGTATTTAGATCACGTCGGCGCACTCCTGGTACCGATTTGAAAATGACAGCATTCACAGCTATTTTTATTTCTCTCCAAGGGAACAGCAAGATTTCTTCCTCTCCTGTTTCTCTCCCTTCCTCACATATATTCAAAGATTGGCCTCTGCTTGAACTCCTTTGCTCCAAAGAAGTGCTCTCCTCTGTGGATTAGCGCAGCCTCAGAAATGCTTCCAGCTGAGACTGTGAATTCGCAGGGCAGAGGAAGGTGTCTTCCCGCCACGCCGAATATGCAGATGAACCGCCCATTGCCAAGGAACGGAGAGCGAAAGAGTTAATCTTCCAGTGATCCATCTCGGGGACCCTTAAAGCTTTGCGTTAGGTCATTTACCGTAAAGGAAAGAGCCCTCGGCCTGCGGAGGCAGGAGAACCCACTGCGAGAGGAGCAGTGTGAGAGCCGCCTTCGCCCAGGCGCAGGTTCCGACGCGCAGCGAAAAATGCATTTCCATTTGCTTTCAGTGTGGTCGCAGTTCGCCCAAATTAGTTAATGCCATTCTCATGGATTTCACTATACGATTGTCTCCGGGAAGCCGGAAGCAGCGGGAGGTTGCAGTGTGAATTACCGCCAGGGCTAAGTGTCCTAAGCAAACCACAAACTATAACTTATGCAAGTTCAAAACCAATCCCTTTCTAAAGCCGTTTGGCAATGAGTGCAGCATTTTCTTAGAACCAGGAGAAGAGCTGCTCCCCGATGAGTCGAAAGCGCACTCGGAGGAGACGAGAAGGCAGGTGGACGCAGCGCTGACTACCTCGTGCTCTGGAAGAATTCCGGAGAGACCCACCCCGGGAAGGTGCGGGGCACAGAGTGATTGTGTTCCAGAGGGGAGAAGCCAAACTGAAATGCGCCCTCATTTCATCTACTCCATATGCCTCCTCCCCTGCCCCCCACACCTAAGAAAGGACCGAGGGGGGAATTGCCAAGGGAAAATACTTCATTTGGCAAAGGAAAGTCTCCAAAAGCACTGTCCATCAGCAAAACTGCTTGAGAAACTCTGAGTTTAAGTAAGCAGGAGGGATGCTTTTCTTGCAGTATGTGGTCCTTGACTCGGCAGCAATTACTGCCCCGTGGGGGTGGAGGTGGGGAGAATCCAACGGAGAAAGGACAGAAAACCAGAGCTCCTAAAGGACACCCACGAATGAGAGCCCTAGAGGAGCAGGTCATCACTGTCAGGAGGTGGCAAAGCCATGAAACTACTCTTCTTTCTTTAAAGACATTTTCCATTAAAGACCCTCTCAAGAGATACTCAGCTGGGCGCTGGGAGGCTAAGGTACTCAGGTCCTGGCTCCTCTGGGAATGCAACTGTGTGACCTTGGGTGAGTCACTTACCCTCTCTGTGCTCTGTCTCCCTGTCTGGTGAGATGGCAGTAACTCCTTCACAGGCTTCTTATTCAGAGTCAAGGACGGTGAGGTTTTGTTTGAACACATCATCAACATGAAATATTTTGTATAGAAATAATCATGGGGTTTAAGTTGATTATGGGGAGGGCTGCCAGATGGCGCATACATAAGTTTTTGCAGTTTAAATAAAACTCGCAATTCAAAGATCAGCAAAATAAGCTTTATTTCTGCTACTCCTAAGTAAATATTCACATGAAATCAAGTGGGAAAGGAATTTCCTAACATGCATGCACCATGACAGCTTTAAACTCTCTTTTTTTTTTTTTTATTTTGGAAGTTAGGTATTTTTTAAGATACTTCAAAAAATAACTGTCATATTAAAACTGTGTTTGCTTAGATTGAGGCTAAAGCGGAAACGCTGTGCTGAAAACTGGCCATCGAAAGGGCGGGCGGGCGCGCAGCGGAAGGGATGGGGGCAGATGTGGAGGACGAGGTCAGGGATGTGACCTGGAACGGTGGAAAGGTCTGCGCTGAGAGACAAGAGGTCTGGCTCACCACCAAGTGCGAAAATATTTTACATTTATGCGGAAGATTGACGAACCTAGGTATTGTTCGAGAATGTCCAAAATTCAATTTCAAACTATGTTCACGACAATAAAAACAGATTTCGAATAGTGCTTTGCCTGTCCTTATAAATGTTTCATGTGTTCGAGGTAAATGTAATTGGTGTGTTTTTTATTTATCTGCACTAAAACATTAAAAAATTCATGAAGAGTTTAGAATCTCCCAATAAAGTTAAAATAGTGAAACAACCGCGATGCTTTGGTATTATATAGGATCAGACTGCTGAGAAGCTAGTTTCGTTGAAAGCTCTATTACTGCTAACGGTACCCAATCCGTGAAATGTTTTACTACTGCAGACACACTTTAAAATGCTGTTTTCAAAAGGCATCCCAGGTTTGCATGAACAGCCTGTTGATGTGTATTCCTTGTCCTTGGTGCGAGATGATCACCCAAGCCCAGGACGTGCAGAACTGTTAACCAATCACTAACATGAAGCCCAACTAATAGTGATTAATTTATAGATAGTGCATGTTGTCACAAAATTTGATCTCAGCATCTACTACCATTTAAACACGTGGCTTTGTAAGATCTTTAATATGTTTATACCTCAGCTTAACTACATGATTCTTTTTAATAATTGATTGTTTCCTGAAGCCCAAAACAAGATAGTCACAATGTTTTCCTTCCCTGAGCACACCATACCTCAAACAGCAACCTTACAGGCTACAAAAGCACATCGAACATTCTGAATGTAAATAATGTCACTGAATTGTAAACTTAAAGATGGATAATATGAAATTTTATGTTATACATATTTTACCACAATTAAAATAAAAATTCATCCTGGTGTGTTCTGTTTTTCCATATTATTTTGTATGCATCAAAACATATCCTCAGTACATTTTCTGAACAAAAAGACAAAATGGTTTTTTCTCATTTTTTTTTTTAAAAAGGTGAAGGTGGCAGATGCAACTAGTTGCTGATATAACAAAATATTGAGCCTCTAAACTCCAGTTCACTGTCTTTTTTAGTGTTCAATTCTGCTCTGTGACAAAACTACGTGCTAGTGGTTGGGTCAGTACCTTATTCCTTTATGGTGAAAATGGGGACAGCTGTTTCACAAAAGTTGTTATAAATTAGATCCACTAATTTATAGGTTGTGCTTAGCCTGGCATTTCACCTTTTATTCAAAATGAGTTAATGCACACTTTTCCCCCTACTCTACCCTTCCTGGAGTTCAGAGGTCTGTTTTTATGAATGTTTCCATTCTGGTTGGTATTTGCTTACTAAATACTTTTGTGTTGATTATTTTTCCTTTGGTGATAAAGACTGCCTTGAAAAGCTCAATGTATTTCTTTGCACTTTTCAGACTTCACAAATTCCTTCTTATCTTAATAATCTGCTATGGCAATATTTTTCTGATATTTACGAAGACTAGCAAAACTCACCTTGTTCTAGACTAGAAAAATTCGTTGTGTAACTAAGATTTAAGATAAACACCTGCTGCGGATCCTCTAGCAGACGGAGGGTCCTGCAGTCGTTACCCAACATGAAATAAACGGGGCAACTCTTGGTTTCCCTAAGTTGCTGATGGGAGGTGCGGTAGGTTCCCTTTGTGTGAGTTGCCTTAATCTCGAATAGGCAACAAAACAAGGATTGTTTGTTTGTTTGTTTAAATCAACCACTCACTGGGTTTTTGAAAAGTCTGCACAAGTCTAACTCCAAATCTGTTATGTCTTAGTATAGACTTAATCTTCATCACAACTGATGTGTGGAGTGAGCATCACAGATACCGTTGGCCCACCGTGCCGAAGGTGCAGAGAGTGTTCGGTGGTGTCCAACGGCAAGTGCCACATGGCAGCAAGACAGCATTCAGCCAAACAGACACTAAGCTGGGAGTCGTTCATGTACAAGGATGATTTAAAACTAAAAAATAATTACAGAGAAGAAATTGTGGACTATGAGAGAATAATTTAGCAAATATATGACCGCAAATTTGAAGATTTGTTTAAAGATGGACTCTTAAAATGAAAACATTAATATTCTAAAGACCATGGAAAAGAGGAAAAAATAAGATAACTATTGTGAACTAAACTGAAAAGGATATCAAAGGCTTTGAGCATAATGAAAAGAAAAGACTTTTAAGACACACACATGCATGTATACACACACATATGTATGTATACACACACATACTATACAAACATAGCATTGTAAAAATTTTTTAAGTGACAGAATTTGAGAAGAAAAAACATTAATATGATGATTTCAATTGTACGCTAAAAGAATAATACAACACAACCAGGTGGGGTTCAGTGTCATTAATGAAAGGATGGTATATTTTTATAATAAGTGTAAAGGTTAAGATGTTCAAAGAAAGAATCTCTCAAACACAAAGCCTTTAATAAACCAAGTTTATTTCTCATTTAACATTGCAATTAACTCAGGTTTGTGGCATAGTAATTACTCTTGAAGTCACTTAAAAGCCCAGATTTCTCCCCCGCTTGCATGTCCTTGCCCGGGGTCTGCCTTCCATCTGCAGACTTGAAGATGTCACCGCCGCATCTGGTCCCAGACCGTGGAGAAGGGGAAACATTATTTTTTAACAAGAGCGGTGGCTGTTTCATACAGTTTCTGCTCATGTTCCGTTGCCAAACCTGCTCATATGGCCACACATAGCTACAAGGGAAGCCAGGAAATGTCATCTCTAGCTGGGTGGCCATGTGTGAGTTCAGGAAGTAAGAAACAACTAATGATCTACTAAATAGTTGTGAAAGCTCTATGCAAAGAAGGGATTTATGAAGTCTGAAAAGTGCAGGAAAATACTTTGAGCTTTTCAAGGCAGCCTTATCACCAAAGGGAAAAAGAATATCAACCCAAAAGAATATAACAAGCAAGTACCAACCTGAATTGAAACATTCATAAAAGTAGACCTCTGAACTCAAGCAAGGAAGGGTACAGTAGGTAAAAAAAAAAAAAAAAAAAAAATGTGCATTTACTCATTTTGTACAGAAGGTTAGGTGCTGGGCTAATCACTAGATATAAATTGAAATGTCTATTTTATAAAACGTGTGGGGTAATAATACACACCTACCCCAAGGCAAGAAGCCTTGGGTCTCCTGCAGTGACTGTGTCCAGATCAAAGTCCAGGATTTGTGGGAAAGTGGAGCTTTCTCTGCAAGCTGTGAACATAGAGCCTCATTTTCTTGTGATCTTTTGATTAAGACATAAATGATCTGGCCAGTACTGCCCAATATATAAGGAGGATCAGGAACAGGAGTATCACAATAAAAATCTGCACTGAGGAAATTGAAAAATGTGAAACACAAAGTATCACTGGCCCACAGTGAGGAGTAGATCCTGACTGGCAAGAGCTGCAAAGAACCCAAACCCCGGCCCTGGCGCGTTCCCCTTGGTCGGACACTGGTTCTGCTCTCTGGGACGAACGTCCTCGTCCATCGTGGTCTGGGTCACTGGCTTTGTCTTTTCAGAGATTAGTCATTGTCATTACCCTACCTGGTCACGCTTGCAGAGGGTCGTGTTTGCTGTTCCCTCCAGGAAGAACATATAATTTCTGTACCTTACTTCCTGCTAGGGTGTGTTTGGAAGTCCAAGTGTTGCTATAAAGATCGAAATGAATATCCATTGGATTTTGTAGAAATAGATGTGTTTTGTGTTTGTTTTATTTATGTATTTATTTATTTTGACTGTATTCTGTGTGTCTATTAGCCACCCTTCGAATTCTCACCTGGGTTTACTTTTGTAAAAAGATTTCCTTACTTACATGCTCCCGTGCTCAGTTTATTCTCCTTTTCTTCATTTTAGTAATAGCTAAGGAGAAGGTTTTGAGACACCCTTCACCAGATATTTGCAGAGAAAGCTAAATGAGAGATTTTGCGGAAAAAGCATCCAGTGTCTGTCTTATTTCCTGCTGTTTGGGATAGAAATGCAACTGCCTTTCCAAACACTTGAGGGTCTAATGCCAACTGAACTGTCCTGCCTTCCACTTTTGTTTTCAAAGTAACCATTTTTTTCCTCAAACTCCTATCATGTAACAACTTGTCAAAATCAGAAAGGAACAAATAACAGACCCAGTATTTTAGATCTTCTCAGTTGCTCCTCCTAGAGTTACGTCCTCTACGAGCACATTGACCACCTCCCTGGCTATCTCAGACTGCAGTCTTAAGTAAATTTGTTTTCATGGAATAACAAGAGTTATGCAACTGTATTAGTTTCCTCATTTCTCACCCCCTGATTGACAAGCAAATCCAGGTAGCTTTTCCTTACTATGAAAGCACCTCACTTCCAGGTACCCACTATTGATAGAATCACCATAATAATAGCTCAAAAATGTTTAAATATAGTTCCGTTGATACCAAAAATATTATTTGATAAAATTCACCAATCCTGATTAATCAGTAATTAAATAATGGTAATAATAATATGAGAAGAGATTAGTACATCAATGACATGGTTAAAATCATACATTTTACATAAGGGGCCATTGTTATCCTAATTATTTAGCAATGCTCTGGCAATGCTAGCCGAGAAAATTAAATAAGACAACCAGAAGTTATTGATTTTACAAAGCCATGGGTAAAAACAATATTTTCAGTCAGTATGGCTGTATATGTGGAAAAATCTTTCCTTAATTTCTATTATAAAAGAGAAATTGTTCTTTCTCCTAAGACCGGCCTTTCTACGTGTTCACTAAATTCCATTCCCTTTACTTCCAGGAAATGTGTACTGTTCATGGTCTTTAATCACCTTTGCTTTCCGTCTTCTTCGGTCTTGCTCCCTCTGAAGTCTTTCCCATTGTCACTGAAGAAGGTCTTTCCTGTTAGGAGCCTTTCTTATATTCCAATATGTCCTGCAACTTACGTGCTCAGGTATTATTTTGTAGTTAAATATCTTCAAAAGTGTTTTTGTTAAATAAAATCTTTCTTTCTCTCACATCCTTTTACTACTCAATCCCTTCATCATAATCTGAATGCTTGTGTCCTTCCAAAGTTCAGATATTGAAAGATCGTCCTTAAGACAATAGCACTAAAATGTGAGACTTCTAGAAGGTGATCTGGCCATGAGAGCCCGGCGCCATGAATGGAACTGACGTCTTTCTAAAAGGGGCCCAGGGAGCTTGTTTGCCTCGTCTGTCCTGCGAGGAGACGGTGAGAGGCCCCATCGTTCAAGCAGAAATCGAGGCCTCACCAGACACCAGTTCGCTGGAGCCTTGATCTTGGACCTCCCAGTCTCCAGCGCTGTGAGCAATGAATCTCTGTCTACATAAATTGCCCAGACTAAGGTGTTTTATTCTAGCACCCTGAAGGGACTCAGACATCCCTTTTAATCTGATTTCGGCTTCTACCATTAAACCAAATATATTCTGACTAACATATATAGTGGTAAAATAAAATAAATTTTTTTTTGAAAACTAATACATCTCAAAGCCCCTAGCTAAGGTTGTGGCTGGAACATGTCTCTTCCCTCAGGTTGTAGCAGAAGAGCCTGTGGATGTAGAATGTGGCATGTCTTCCCACATGTCCAATCAAGGATCCAACCAGGAATCACCCCTTGAGTTTAGTTTTCCTGTCTCTTTTATCTCCTATAAAATAGTTCGTCTGAATCTTTTAAGCCTCATGTCATTGATGGTTTTAAAAGATCTGTGCTTGTTATTTTGGAGAATGTCTAAAGTCTGGATTAGTCTAATTATCTTCCTTTTATTTGAGTTAAGTAGTTTGGGTAACATGACACAGGCAATTTTTTGTAATCCTCATTGCACGGCATCAGAAGAACATTTATGTTAGGTTGTTCCAATACTGATGATGCTAAATTTAACAACTTGATTAAGATGTTGTCTGCCAGATTTGTGCACTGTAAAGGTATGTTTTCATTCGTGATTAATAATGATACTCCATGATTTTCTCACCCATTGATGGCTCTTGCCTGAAACAATTATTGCAGTAGAATTGGTAAATTAGTTATTTTGCAGTTCCATTATTCCTTCTACATTTCAACATTTACTAACTGGCATTCTTCTGTGAAGTAGAGTTTAAACCATTCCCCATACACTCATTTTTTTAAAAAAAAATCTCTATTTACATCCATTTCATTTCCAATCTATTATTATTCATCGGTGTCATTGTTAATTTCATGCTCAAATTGTTCTAAACTTCTCTAATATGAGCCCCTTGGAATTATGTCTTTTTGACATTCATTCATATTTTTCAAACTTTCAGTTGAAATTTTCTACACACATACACAGTGTACTTATCAAAACTCTCTACAGGCTCAATTAATTTCACAATCTAAGCCCACCTGTGCACTCCACACCGAGCTCAAGATGCAGAAAATCTCAAGCCCCACAGGAGCCCTGTCTTCCTCCCCCTCAGCCACATCCCAGCTAGCATTTTATTATTATTATCATTCTTGCTTCCTAGCATGAGAAGTCCTGCTCTCACTTTGTACTTTCCTGGCCTCGAACCTGGTCTGTGGAGCCTCCGTTCGCTTTAGTGAAGAATGGGGTTGAGAAACCAAGATCTAGGTATTGGACAACCTGTTTAAATGCTGTCTTTTGATAGGAACATATTTTCACATTCTATATATTAATAAATGTAAAATTTGAGTGTAAATATGTTAGAAGCATAGTGAGAAATTATAAAACATTACTGATGGAATAAGCAAAACCAGAAGCCCATAAAAGGACACACATTGTTCCTTGAGGCAAAAACTACTTCCTGTGAAATTTGTGATCTCAAAATGAATGATTGAGTTAATGAATTAAAAGACAAATCCCTCATTTTTGGGAACATCATAGAAAGTTTATTTGAGAGGAAATATAGGAAACTATAGGCAAAAAAAAGCATATCTAATGGTATTAGAGGACATGAAGGTATATTTTAAGTCTGAAATTATTAATGTAGTATGAAGTTTACCTAACAATGAACAAAGAATGAAAGCGAGTATTTCAGAGAAACAAAATAGCAATCAAAGAAATTAATAAGGTGTAAATCAGGGGTGGCAGGAATGGACATATTATTAAAAAAATGACACTGGTGAAATTGCTAGAAATTTGAAGATTATAATACTAATTCTTATCATTTCATAGTTACAAGATAATTATTTTTTTTTGTTAAAAATTGAACATAAGGAAAAATATCAGTAAACAGTGGAATTTACAAATTCTCAAGGATTAAAATTCATGACTTTTTTTACATTGAACAACATAAGCAGAATTAAAGGCAAATTAAACATAAAGAAAAACATTGGATTATTTTGAAAAATGTGTTTACAATAAAGAGTGTAGCAAGGAGATAGCCCACAAAATAACCTGTTTGAAAAGTCAATGTATGTTACATTTTTCAAATAATCAATTGAATACAAATCCCAACAAGTAAAGACAACTTTCATATATCACACTGACTTTTCTTTAAGTCTCCAGGCTTACTGTCAAGGACGCAGTAAAAACGGAGGCCATACACTACTTAGGATGAACTAAGCTGACAATAGTTTTCTGAAGAGCTATTTGTGAAAAATACTGCAGGACATTTAACACGACTATACCAACTTATCCTGGAATTCCATGTACGGCTTTTAAAAATGGAAATATTAACGGTGACTATTTTGAACAAGTATACATACCATTTGAATGTATTTGTTTATGATAATAAGATATTAAAATATACTATTTATAATAATAGACTATTAGAAAAAATTCTCATATGGAAATGGTTTACGTACGGTGTATGGTACACGCAAATGAGAGAATGCTATGTGGGCGTTGATTGTCATGCTTTTGAAAAGCACTTTATAACATTGTGATATATTAAAAAGATGAAATTTAAAAAGCATACAATGTTAAAATAAACATAATTTATTTTACTATATATGCATTCCAGAACCATATACAAGTTAAAATATTTCCGTTTTTAGCATGCACATACAGCATATATTTAGCTATGTAATAATCATACGATATCATATGTCTGACATTGTATATGTTACCCATACACCTAGTCACATATGTGTTTGAAACGATATTTCACAAATATTAATATTAACACTGGTTTCTTTGGATGATATAATTAACATAATTGTAATATGTTTTGAATTTAAAATTTTTAGACATTATCATATACTGCATTTATCTGAAAAATATTATTAAAAAACCAAATTGTCTACCAATGCAAAAAGATTTCTCTTTTAATGTTTACATATGGAAGACACAGTATACAGCCTTTTAAAGATTTTTCACTTTTTGAAAATATGAGTCTAAAATAAACCTGTCCCATTTTTCTACTCATTTGATAACCAAAAAGTAAGTCTAGTGTGTCAGCAATCTAGAAGGATGTTTTCTTTAACTTTTTTTTAATTTGTGAAGAGACTAACATATCAACATTTTTGTTTATAAAATAAGTATGATCAAAAATACCCCAAATGACTTCGAAGAGACTCATTTTAATGCACTCACACACTGGACTTCGGAAGCTGGGAATCTAAAAATTTAAATTCCTGTTAGATAAAATATCATCATAAACTTCAGTTTTTATTGCCATTATTACTTAATAACAGGTACAGTTCAATGGTAGCAGCCAAAGGTTCTGACTGAATTCCTAATTGGCCTAAATCTGCCAAATAGACCACAGAAAAGGTGGATCTGGGCAGACAGGGCTTAGCTGGAGAGCCTGAGTCACACAGGGGCCGCCTGGCTGTGGAGCGGGGTCCCGTTTCACAAGCCTCAGGGCTAAAACCAGCTTTCCATCCCTCTGGCCTATTTGGGCATGCGGAGGAAGGTGGCCAGGATGCCACCACCGTACTTACGGTCCCCAGCGGTGATTCCGGAGCAGAGAGCCTAGGCCACCGTGCTGCAGGAGGCTCTTGGTCAGTGTCCTGACCTCCGCATCCCAGAGCCTCACTGAGCAGCCCTGGAGGACCCACCCCGACCCCGTTGCCGATGACACCGCAGTTACCCTTGCTCCTTGCGAGATTAGGTCTCGGCAGAAGACATCCATCAGTCACCTGAAGACGTTTGATTCCACCGGCGTGGGCCGCACCCTGAGCTGCCAGGAAGGCCCTGGACTTAGTCGCTCCACTGGCGCCGGTTTTAATGCGCTGCTTACAGCGATTAGAGACAAGAGTTAGCGCGATTTCCTGGGAGTTTTATGATGGCAATTTAGGTTTTTATTTTTCCCTTGCATTAATGGGCTACTAAATCAGATTTAGATGACCCCAGGTGAAGGGCATGCGCGTTTTGTCCTTGCACACACCGGCATCACATCCACGCAGCAGAGTGAATAGACTAATCTAAAATGCAACTTTTGAAGGAAAACAGCTCTGACCCTTTCCCCCAGGCTGCTAAGCGGTACCCAGGTAGCCAGTGCAGTGGGCGCTGCGGTCCCCCTCCCGCCAGCCTCTTCCCAGTGGCGCCTTTTCCTCTCGACGCCCAGGTGCCACACTGAAAAAGTGTTTCATCTCCACCCCATCCCTCTGCTACACCTTCACAGGGAAAAGTTATTCTTCTTATGAGTAGGAATATTTTATTAGGGAGTACCTCGTATAACCCAAAAGGAGCAAAATAAATCTTGTTTCTACTTACACAATTGTCATTGTCTATGTGTCAATCATTAACTTTTTCTGCCAATAGGTGTTGTTCTAATGCAAGGAAATTGCAACAGAAACTCCACAGGACTACGCCGTAGAATATTCACACTGAATAAACACATTAACATTTTAAATCAAGCACATCTACTAATTGTCGGCATGTTCCTGTAATAACAAAACACGCTTGAATTTCTAGGAAGTTATAGCATTGCTAACAGTACAATGATGTGGTTTAATTTGGCTCCGTTTGGAAACACAATGGCAATGAACCTTGCGTTACGTTGCCATTGGCTAGAAGCCACAGCATTGAGCTCAGGCCCTGGCCCTGAGCTCCCATCCTTCTGGAAGAGATCGAAATCCAGCCAGATGAGAGAGAGCGAGTGTCCCTGATATCTTTCTGTACACTTTCAGAATCCTGAAGACTGAAAAAGTAGAGCTCTGTGAATGTAGGATCTTACCATTTTTTCAGTTTAGGGTTTCAAGCCTGGTCTTAACGGCTAGTGTCTACATTACGACAGAGACCCTAAATGACTGTAAGAGGGAAAAAAAGTTGAAACTTAAATAAATCACAAATAAAAGAAGGAAAAATATCATTTTTTTACCAAATAGTTGGTATTTTTTCCTACAAGTCTATTTTCCAATGCTGTGAATATATTCACAATATACAGTATGTTCTTAAGCACTTTATCAATTCAGGAGTATTTGCCTTTTAATTTTATTTTCAGGTTGATGGTATAATGATACACATTTGTAGACACAGGTTTTGCTATTTCCTATGACTGATAATGAATGATCTAGAAGTGTTATGATTTTATAAAAGGTTGAATATTTGCTTATGGATAAATTGTCTTACGAAACACTAACTTTTCAAATCTATGAAAAAAATGAAAAATTTGAAGAGAATTAGATTCAGGGAAGAAAACTGTGTGGCTATACCCTTTCTTAGTCACACCATCACTGCTGTTAATGTTTCAGACAATTATCCAAATTCCTTGTTCCAGGTACCAGTGGAAAAGGTAGTAGAGAGCGAGAAGAACCTCTTGGGTTTCGTAGTAGTACGTCTGTAACAGAGCAACTAGGGTGAGCCTTAAGCAAATAACTATAACAACAACAATTTCTTTATAAATAAGAGGAGGAATCAAAAAAACACCTAAGGAAAGGAAAGAAGCAAAGCTCCTACAGAGCCAGTCAGACTTGGCTCATGTTTCATCAACAAATGTTGGCTTGGATGCAGAGAGACAGGAACACTCATGCATTGCTGGCTTAGGAATTTCAATGAGGAATCCAGGGCTGCATCAGCCGTGGAGCAGGAGCTGAAAAATTGCCACTTATGAGAGTTAAAGTCATGAGGAGTCATAGCAAGCCAAATTTTGAGCTAAAAAAAAAATAAAAAACATCATTAGGAAGTCAAAGCTGTGTAATGAAGAGTATACCTGGGAAAGGGAGAGAGAGTCATCAAAAGGCAGCAGGCACAGAGAGTGGAGCTTGCAGGAAGCGTGGCCTAAAAAGACGATGCTTTTTATAGACTTTTTATAGATCGAAGGGTGTGTCGATGACAGAGCCTGAGAACAAAGATCAAAAATGGTTCCTGGCCTTTCTGAAGTCTGATTGTCCTGCTTTTCTGAGCTCCCACAAGCATATATTCTTTAAATAAGGTCCTGCCACTTGTGGGGACTTTAGTGATCTCTGTTCTTTTCAACCGAATGTCCGGAACTCTAATAAAACAAGGAAAAAATATGATCCAAAGAGACCAGAGTAAATGCCAAATGTTAGCAAAAACGAAAGTAATATGACATGATAAATCAACATAAGGTCAAGATGAAATATATATACATGGAGTTTCATGAAACAAAAATGATAATTAAAACATGACAGCTCAAGAATTATGAGGTGTTGCGTACTCAGTTTTTAGCTTAGTGATGTTTATATTTAATTAACATCTATTTAATTAACATCTATCTCGCACGCATCAGACACCCTGTTATTCTTGGGGGATACAAAGATCAAATAATCTTTTTCCGCAAGGAACTGGTCTAGTAGCGAGAATGAAACATCATCTCTTTCGTTGTTTTCTTAAAATTTATTTAGTGTCTTTGAATCCAAAGTTATATTGTTATTCTCACTTAGGCAGATCATGTGTGGGAATTTACCTGGGAACCAGCTTCCTATAACCAGCTACGACATAATGTGGCTATTTACATGTAAATTTTGGTGCAAACCTTGGATTTCAGTAGGTAACCTTGGTACTATCCAGAAATTGATATTTTCTGGATAAGGTATAAAGATTTGTGTACCAATAAATCATGTTAGAAGGAAAAGGTTATTGTTAGTATTGCTGTTACTATATAGATTAAAGCCTGTTGATAGAACTGCTGTACTCACATCATGACCAAAGAGATGCAGGAGTTGACCTAAGACTTGACGTCGTAAGTGCTGAGGAGCTGCCCTTGCTGTGACCATGAACCTGTGTTGATGTGAAGAGAACTCAAGGAGGTCTCTTCCGGCAACTCAGGCAATTGAATTCCACTGGACAAAGTCAGAGGGACCCCAGTCTTATGTATTTCCCAGGTGAGGTGATGAAGAAATGAGAAAAGTTTCAGTGCTAGGGGCTATGGAGAAGAATGAAAAGAAAATGAAACATAGATATGATAACTCTTTTTTTTCTATTTCAACTCATAAAATATGATTTCTTTAGACCAAAATTTTATTTGTAATAAAGGAAATGGAGATAGAAAAATAGCTAAGATAGCCAAAGATATCAGAACATATTTTGGGTTCATTTGCCCTCTGAAAATACTTTTTAAAAAAAAAAATCTCTAGTAAGTTTTGGTTAAAATTGAGGACATCAGAAATCTTATGAATCTTCACTGTATACATTCCTTCCTTCACCCCCCCCCTTTTTTCTTTTTATCAAGGACATTTTAATTGAGTTGGTTGGCCAAATTAATCAAATCTGAAAGGATTTGGCTGTATTTTTGAAAGCTGTCCCAGAACTGGTAAAACAAATGGTTCTGTTCTTCCTGGAAGAAGTTCAGGGAGCCCCTCCCTCCCTGAACCCCCTTATTCTCCTTTCTCCCCACCTGCCTCCAATGTCCACCATCAGAAATGGCCAGAAAATGGCTTTGTGACTATTACTAATAATGACAAGTCATTGTTGATGACTCCCTCTGAGGGGACAGGATACTGTGGTTGGACCCTTGCTTACGAAGCCGTTGTTTTATTACATTATCCATGCCCTTGTCATCTCTGGGTTATTTTATTGCAGCCTGTTCTGCTGGGATGTGTCTTTGAAGTTCACTTGGCAGACATTTGCGTTATCATTTCAGCCAGCATTTTTTTTTTTGTATATAATATGCCAGAGTAGTATATACTAAAGTGATGAATATGGTTCTTGCCCTTGAAGAGTTTATAATCCACCAAGGGTCAGCATTTAGTTAAATAAATCATCATGAGATATAAAAAGTATTGTGACCTATTGATGGAATTTTAGGCAACCTGTTAGAAATATTAAGCATAGTCTATACTCAATACAGAGTTCTTCAAAGTCATCAGTACTTTGAGCGTGATCCAAACAAAACAATTTCCCATCCAAGAGAACAAATTCTGACAGCCATTTCAAATCATCTGAGCTAAGTTTTTATCCCCTGAATGGTTTAGTAGTCTTTTCAATTGAGTTCATCGATTTGTTCATTAAAGTCATCAAAAATTCAGAAAAAAATAAATGTATACGTTGCTAATTGGCCTCATTCAAAAAATATGTGTACACATAGATTGGTTTTGAATAGACCTAGATTCTCCTTTGAATTACTGACACTGTGTGTTGTCTCACCAGAATTGGTACTTATCTTTACTTGGATTATGACTTGAGGTCCACTGAGAAGAATAAGAATCATAATAATTAACCAGGAGCATTTATTGAGTGCTTACTGTGTGCAAGGCACTATCCTAAGTGTTTTTACATATACTCATGTAATCCTCATAACCTATGAGCACTATAATAAAAGCCTTTTATTTCATAGGTGAAGAAATTGAGGCACCGGAGGAACTGTGCCCAAGGATGTCAGAGCCATGATTTAAATTTCATGAGCCTATTCCTAAAGTCTACTATTTAATTCAAACACTTATGATCTCTTCTGGTCATGAAGGCCCCTCCCTGAGTGAATAAATTAGAAAAAATACACCCTTGCAGGGAGGATACAGCCTCTCATGATTACACCTCTGCCTCATCCTTTGGCACAAAAGCCTTTGTGCAGTGCACGGAATGTGCAACTCTACATGGCAGCCTTATCTTCACTTGTCTCGTCTACCTATCATTACTTTTACAAAAATAGCAAGTAACTTTCACATGCGTGATTTTATTTGATTTGGGCTTCAGCCATGTGAAATAAACATGAAAGTTAATTATTTTTCTCTTACAAAAGAGAAATCTAAGACTCAACAAGGTTTATGTATGATCATACAACAGGTATGTCATGAAGACCAAGCAAGAACCCAGGAGCAGGAAAGATCCCCTATATGGACCTCTGTGTTCTTTACTATGCCATGTGCTTTACCCATGATTTTGTTTAATATTCACAAAAGCCCTGTAGGATAGAGGCCACTAGCTCCTGTACATAGGTGAGGGAACAGTTGCCAGAAAGTGAATTGCTTTGCCCTAGTTTCCGTATTTTGTGAATGGAAATGTCTCTCTGACTCCTAATCTACGCTGCGTTCACCATGCTCACTCTATCTCTGTTTGAGCAAATCTGATTGTTAGGTGGAGACATGTCCATCCAACATGACACTCATTAGTGTTGGACAATTGGAGGTTAGGGTAAAGCACTGCTTAGGCAGAGAAAATTGCCTAGGGAAGATACACTAGGGAAGACACTGCTTGCATTTTTAATAGGTTAGAACACAAAGAAGTAATACTCTCAAGAGTTAAGAACCACTTACTTAGTTAATGAGCACCTACTAATTGAGCAGCTGTTAAATGCCCTATGTGAGAAACAACACTGAAAGTCAAACCAGTACTCTCAAGGAGTCACAGTCTAATTAGCAAGATAACTAACAGGCCCCCAATGTGAAAACTGCAGCTACTTAGTAATCTCCAAGGACCTCTTTCAGTAGCAGCTCACTTAATGAATTTGAGGAAGAAATGCTGGCAGATTTGGAACACCCACCCTGTTCTCTCCACTGAGTGGGGGGTTCTGTTTCCTGTTGGGTGTGTCCAATAATAACAGATCTTACTCCCCCAAAACAGAGACAAGGACTTATTAGGCAGTTTATTGGGCGGTGGGTGGGGGGGGGAGGTTCCTGGGAGACAGGGAGGAAGGAAAAGCCAATGTGAAGACAGGTTATCCAGGTTGTAGACATAAGGGGAGTAGATCCCACTGGGGACCCTGGGAAATATACCAGAATCTTCCAGAATTGTCCACTTTAAGGGTGGCCAGGGAAGCATTTGTTTACTAGTTCCTTCCCTTATTCATTGAGAGTTGTCTCTAAGGGCAGTAATTACTCCACATTTCTGGGCTTGCTGGTGGGCTGAGTGGACATTTGCAAGTCCTAAGACCCTGGGGCAGACAGTGGAGGGTCATGTGGCTTGAGTTAAGTAGACACAGAGAATACTGCAGCCGTGGCTGGAATCAGTGGTAGATTCAGAGGATCTGTTTCCAGTCTTTAAAATTCCACTAAAAGGTCAATTAAGATTTGCTGAAATATCCTTGGTCAATGGGATATATCTGGTTGGACACAATAAAATTGTGAAAGCACGTGTTCTAAAAGGAAAACACGGAACCACATCGATGAGTATCAAACTTCCTCCCATTCTTTCTCCAGAAATTAGGCTCAGAAGGGTTGGCATATTGTTTGTTGTGAGAGAATATTGACAACAACGTCTGTTTTCTTCCTCTGACCCGCTTCTGAAAGCCAGGATAGCTTTGCGGATATTATTTTTCAGAATGATGAAAATTACTACTTTTGGGAAACTGCTGTGTATGAGGCAGTGTGCTCAGTCCTAGAAATGGGAAGGGGATGAAAACGAAAAAATACATGATGCATTTCTCATCTTTAAGAAAGACCATTCTTGCTAAAGGAATTCAATGAGAGTGGTTGAGCTTTTAGAGAGAGTGGGGAACTAGGGAATACTAAATCACATATTTGGCTACATTTTTACTTATCCAAAGCAAATATAAGAAATTCAGTGGGAAAGGAATTCACTGGGGGCTCTTCGAGAAATGATGAGCTAAATATACTGGATATGCAGGTGAACAAGACTAGCAGTCTGCAGCCCCGTGCTCGCCCAGGCCAGTGTTACCCTTAGTTCCTCTCCTAGATACGTACAGTACTTTTATGGCTATGTTACTCGTGGTCCCCAGAGATGCCTCTCTCTGTGTGCCCATGAGCCACACACCCAGTGTTCATGCCTTTGTACAGTCCTCTCCCTTGAATCTGGACTGGCTCTGCGACTCTCTTTTGGCAAGTATAACATGGCGGATGTAATGCTGTGTGACTTTCAAGGTTGGGTCAGAAGCTTTGCAGCTCCCCCGAGAGTTTCCTGGAATGCTTGCTCTTGGGCTGTTGTCTCTTGGAACCTAGGTGGCAAGCTATGAGAAGCCCACACCACATAGAGAGGTCACCAGCCTCAGCTGAGCTACCAGCTGACAGTTAGCCTTAACCCAGTCATGTGGAAGGAGCCAGCTTGGATGTCCAGTCAAGATGTCCAGCCACACCTTGGCCAAGCCTTCTGATGACTCAGCCCCAGTGGCTGTCTGACCAAATCACAGTCCCCAAATCAAAACTTCCCAATAGAGATCAATGAACCCACAGGCCCATGAGATAGTAAGTTGTTGTTTTAAGCCATAAAGTTTTGGGATAGTTTGTTACACAGCAGTAGATAACTGGCACAAAATTTAATTCAATTATGTCTAGATATCTGCAAGATCTTAATTTTGTACATGATTGTTACATGACATTTTAAATCCTCATTTTTTTTTGCTTATCATAAACTTGATCTTTTCAAATGGCTTTGCAGAATAATATTGCTACTGATCACTCTTTTCATCATAACCTTATAGACGAAATTCTTATCATGCCACGGACCCTTTGTGGTTTGGTGATGCCTAGGGGAGTCTTCCTTGGGGAAATATTTTTAAGGGCATAATATGCAATTTGTAAAATTATAAAAGAAATTAATCATGGGAATACACTTTTCAAAATATCTTAAAAACCAAGTCTATGGTATAGTAAGATATGTACTTCTATTAACATATTAACCACATTAAATAACAAGACTAGCGATGGACATAATTACTATCATGATGTCGAAGTAGCAATAAACATAATATTTTTCTAACATGAAAATTTTCAAAGTTGATCTTACAGAGAATACCCATATACTCACTGCCTAGCTTCTCCCATTAACACTTCCTAAACTGGCTTTATCACACATCCATCCATCCAGCCATCATCAAACATACTTAATGTTTTTATGGATGTCAACATACATTGCAAAGCACATGGCAAATTTCTCCTAAATAATTCCATGTGTATATCATTAGCTAGAAGATGGACATAAAATTTTAATATATCTGAAACAATTATAATCTGCTAGGAAAATGTGATTTCTGTTGCTGATGTTATGGGCACTGCCGAGCCCACTGTGGTTTGTCGCTAGTATTCATGATGGAAAGGAATGCTAAGTTTCCATCAGAAATTACTGAAAATAGAGATGTAATTTTTTTCCCATTCAAGTTCATGACCTTATCTGTCGTTAGACCCCTTGGGGTCCACGATCCTCAGGTTAAGGAGGCCAGTATGTGAAATGTGCAGACACTCCATGAATAAGTTAAAATGTAAGTCAAATATATAAAATATTATACTCGTACTTTAAAAATTGAGTCTTAAAAATAAATTCTTATATTTTCACCTATTTTCACCTTTGTGGTGAAATTAAAGAAAGAAGCATGGAATACTCCAAAGAATCAAAGAAAAAGAAAGAATTATTGATTTGACATTTGTGTTAGTTTTCTAGAGTTTCTGTAACAAAGCACCAAAAACGAAGTGGCCTAAAACAACAGTAATATGTTGTCTCACAGTTTTGGAGGCTGGAAGTCCAAAACTGGGAATCTTGTCAGGGCCATGCTCTTGCTGGTGGCTCTGGGGGGGAACCTTCCCTTGCCTATCTAGCTGCAGCTGCTTGCTGGCAATACTTGGCATTCCTTGGCTTGTTAATGCTTCACTCCAATCATGTGGCTGTCTTCTGTCTGTGGACACACATATCACATCACCACCCCCCCCCGTGTGTACGTCTCTGAGTCCAAATTTTCTCTGTTTATAAAGACAACAGTCATATTGGATTAGGGCCCACACTGATGACCTCATTTTAACTTGATCACCTCGTTAAAGACCTTATTTCCAAATAAAGTCACATTCTTATATACTAAGACTTAGGACTTCAGCATACCTTTTTGGGTATCACATTCCAACCCATAACATCGCACCACTATGAGTCAAAAGAACAAAAATGTAGTTTGAAATTAAATCTTTCTAGAAGGATCTGAAATTAAATATATCTGGAGTGACATGGTGTGTATACCAGCTCTCTTCTAGAACACTAAGCTTGTGCTCAGTATTCTTTCATGATTTTTAAGAATTTTGAAGTATAAAAATACATGTCTAAATAAGTAAGCTCTGCCATTCATATTTTAGTCAAAATATCAGGTTCCAAATTACTTTAATCATTTTTAATAGTATTATGCTGCTGAAAAATTTAACTGAGAATTATATTCAAAGAACTGTTTCAAATTTCATAATGGGACTGTAACCAATTAGTCAACAACAGTTATTGAGCTATCATGAATACTTTATTCCCCAAGGATAAAAAATATAATAGACATGAGCTGCATCCTTAGGAGATTATAGCAGAATGAGGCAGATGAGATTTACAAACACACAGACAAACGCATGAGGAAACACAGGGTACTCAAAATCAAGCCAATCTTTTGTATAAACAATCCTTTTCATCTTCACTTTAGTGTCTATTATTTTTTCCTCCAATTTTGAATCGATCAAAAATTACATTCATGTCTGCCTTTTTAATTGTACTATGAGGTTTTTCTTTTTAAAAAAAATCAATAATGATTAATACTGCCTCTGCAAAAAAAATCATCCAAAATCATTCAAAATCAACCTCATGAGGTTGTTGTCATTTTGAGTAAGATAATAAAGGTAAAATACTCACCAAATAGAATATTTTCAGCAAATGGCAGCTATTATTACTGTAGTTGTCAAATGTTTAGCACAAAGTGATCAGTGACTTAAGTCATTTGCTGGGAGCACTGATATTTCCATGGTTACCTGTATAGCCTCACTTTAGTTGTTTTATACTTTATAAAAATTTACTCTAAATTATTTTTATGAGAAGTTATGGAACATTATTATTTTTAAAATAAGTAGGAATCATAATTCCAGAGAATTCTTAGACACATAAGGGCAACATATGGTTCTTTAAAAATATATATATGAGCAATTCATTTAGAGTAGGTTGAAAGAGACTCAAAGAAAAAAAATCCAGATGCCATTTGATTTCAAGGAGAAGAGGAGTCTAAAATGCATTGCTTTAGCCCAATAGATCTTTTCTGAGAGGTACTTAACATCTCTGAATCTTAATTTTAATCTTCTTTCAAGTGTTGATATTAATACCTACTTCCAAGATTGTTTGAGCTTGAATATATGTACATTTCTTTGTGCAGTGCCTGGCATGTGATAGATGCTCAGGAAAAGTGACTCCAAGTCCCCTCTGTCGTCTCCCATAATCTCGATCTCTTGGCCAAAGTGGCCACCGTGCTAGGAAAAGAATTTTCAGTGAAATGGAAAACCAGTATGCATTTCTTCTACGGTAGTTTCACTCTGAGAGAACATTAGAATTTGGACGAAAAACAAAGTAAAAAGTGAAATAGGCAGCTCCTTCCATCTGTTTGACTCTAAGCAGCTTCAAGTGGCCAGGTTTTCTCTCCTTAGCATATTCTTCCCAGCAGAACCTTCCAGAATGCTGCAGTCCAGTGAAGAGCAGGACAACAGACTTTGCCATTGCACGGTGTTGTTTTGCCGAGGGAGAAGGCAGAGGTCTGCCTGTATAAGCCGATTTCGTCAACTCACGCTAATCACTACTGATAGTAGCAAAATTTAGCCTGGATCTGCCTCTTTAATCTAGATTGACAGGAGGGGAGAGCAAGGAGACAGAAGGGGACAGAAACAAAGGGAAGAGAGGCAGCACTGATTTCCAGCCTTGCGCGTCCATCTGGGGCTTCTAATTTGCTCCCCTTTGGGGCTTCTATTTTTCTTACCTTATAAACAGACGTTACTGGTTGTTAGGATACCAGCCTTTCACGGAGCACTTTTCATCAACAACAGGTGCACTGCGTGTCCCTGAGACTGCAGGGAGAGCGATATCTACGTCGCGAGGCTGTGCAGAAGGTACTCACAGGTACACATTGTACCTGAGACTATGTATTATTGATTGAAACTGAGCTCTGTATCCTCTTTATACTCCAGGCAGCCCTAAAATGGATGCCACCAGCAGCTAATCTACCAGGGCTCCTAGATGCTCTTTGCTTTCGCTTTTTCTCCTAATAGTCCCTCTACACTCTAGCTACCAAGCCTCTTATTAAAGCTTGGGGAGTCATTGGGAATTGCAGTCGAAGAGCTAGGGGAGAAGTCTACCTCTGTGAGTTTGGACGTTTCCACGTGGATTCCAGTTTTATTTTTTAAGGGAATACTCCACTCTGGATTTTGTGGCTACACAGAAGATACACATGTTGCAGCTTCTGGTTCCATATACTGCATGATTACAGTAGCGATCTGTTATGTGTGTGTTCACATGCTTAATACGGAGAAGAAAAATGGGCTATCTGAAGGTTATCTTCATTGTTACTTGTGATATCTGTGTCTGGCAAACCAGGGAACTTTTTGCATTTGGGTAACAAAGACATTTGGAATATATTCCATTGGATTTTCCATGTTGGTGAAACTGTTGTTGACCGCTTCGGTACTTCATGTTGCCATGCCAAAATCACCTAAGGGCAAAAATGTCTCTTGGGTAAGTAGTCAATGATTTTCTCTCTCTTAAAAATATATTTTAAGCAAAAACATATGCTTTAAAGAACTTAAAGACATCTAGTCGTTTCGTGGTAGTGGGAGTGTTTGGAAAACCTTCAGAAAGCGTTTATCTTAGAAAAGCATATAAATATCTTTATAAGTGTTAGAAATACTTTGGCAAAGTCAGAGTGGTGTGGTTGCTGAAATATGCACTATAAGACATGTAAACACCAGGTTTGTTTTTCCATTTTTTAAGTGGCTTGACCTTTGCAGACACACACAGAATTTAAAATGTATTCATGCAAAGTCAAGGTTATGATTTTAAGGTGTTTACAACTTCAGAACCATTTGTGTTTAATAAAGATAGTGTAGATTTCTTTTGGGGGGGTGAATTAAATTTTAAGGGTAGAACGTGCAGAGTTTTCATTATTTGGTAATAATGTTGATATGTTTCTTTTTGTTTCTTAGAAACAAGATAGTATAGATATTTGTGAATTTTACATATCTAAGTAATTTCTGTCAATCAGTAATATACGTGTAAAGTAAAAGTTTAACATTTCAGTGATAACAATGGCATGTTAATCCTAATCAAATTTGATGCTTCCAAATCATTTCAAGGTAGTTTCCTACCAAAAATGGAAAACATGAGATTGAGCTCAAAATAATGAGAACAATCTGTAAACTCTTAGAAAACAAGCAGCTTTGGTTCCCCGCTATCATGGTAAGTGAGCTTGATACGTCAAAATTAATAGGCAAATGGAGTCCCTTCTATTCTCTCCATAAAGTTGTGTGCCTATCCCCCCTAATTTTTAGCTAGCACCAGAACATGCAAACCCAACCACACTCATCACAGAATTTATTATGAGATTATAATTATAGTTTTCTTAAGTTAACTCAGGAAAAATAAATAATTCCATCTTTCAGGTCAAGAAATAATTTTTACCACTTTAATTTGAAAGTTACCAATTAAGCTATCCTAACTTTATATGAAATAGCACAATGTTTGTCTAAAAAATGGTGGTTGTGATCTTTTTTGTTATGGATAGTTACTGATAGTTACTCTTTAATAGTACTTAATTAAAAGAGATGTATCCGGCCGGGTGCAGTGGCTCACGCCTGTAATCCTAGCTCTCTGGGAGGCCGAGGCGGGCGGATTGTTTGAGCTCAGGAGTTCGAGACCAGCCTGAGCAAGAGTGAGACCCCATCTCTATTAAAATTAGAAAGAAATCAATTGGACAACTAAAAA
>CAUYSK010006007.1:0-21061 GCA_963575035.1 Avahi laniger | reverse complement strand
CAAAGAGAACACCTTTTACTAAACTTAATATGCCCAGGTGTGTTATTAACTCAATTAATATTTATCAAATAAAATGTTGATTAATACTTGGATGCATATGTGCCACATTTATTTATATCCACTCCCTCTCAAAGGGCTTGCAACGTGCCAGGCACAGGGTTTGATAAGGGATACGTCTGTGAACAGGACCCATACTGTTCATTTCCAAATGGAGTTCACCTTCTAGAGAAAGTTTTAAGAATAAGTAAAACAAATAAAGATTTAAAATTAGTTTAAAAAAAAATCAAGATTCTGGTAAGTACTGAGAGCTTCACGGACAGCCTGCCATCAGCAGTGAAAGAAGTATGGGCAGCGTAGCCCTTTGTTTATGTTGCGTGGCCAGGAAGGGCAAATCTACAAAGGCAATATTTAGGCAATATGTAAAGAAAAAGAAAAATTGCTAGATGGAGAGAAGAAGGGAAATGATTTACACATAAAAATGAGGAACAGAGACTGGATTTATTATAATGTTTCCTCAAAAGAGAATAAGAATGTCTTGGTTATCTTTTCAAATCTAGGTTTACATCAGTAATTTTTTGTGTCATTCCCTTCTAAAAGAAATTTATCTGAATCTTATTTGTACTTGAATCATATATCTATTGTATATAAATAAAAATTCAAATATTAAAAAGGAAACCGTTTGAAATAAAATATTTAAGTTCTAATATTTGATGATATATCTCAGGTAATATAGTAATATAATCCCTCTAAGAAGTTATTTATTAGACAATAATCAAAATAATAGTTGCTCATTAATTATAAAATTTATAGGCTTACCCTCAAACATTTAATTTTTTTTAATTTCTTGAAAAGAGTTTATAATTTTATCACAGGTGGGTAACATATAACTTGACCCTAAAATTGTGGCATATTTTCTTTCAATGGTTTAAAGTGCTACATCGGTTAACTCAAATGTATGTATACATAGATTAAGATGCAAGCTAATTGAATTAATTGGACTTAAAAAAAAACAAGATGATTGATCGATTTAATGGTGATGTTTTATATCCTGTATAAACTCTTTCCAAAACGCTGAGTGTTTCTTAGTACATGACTGAGAGTAAATACATGATAGAAGAGTGCAATTCTAATCTTCCTGATGTTTATTAAAAATTAGTAAATATACAAATACAAATCCATGATCTATTCTAATCTGAAGTATTTACGGCTTCATTTCTTTTGTTCCTCTTAAATGTGACAAAGAACAGACATAATACAAATAAGCTAAAACAAATTTATGCCATTTTTAAAATCAGTTTACAATGCTTTATAGCACTGATTACAGAATAAGCTATTCCAAAAAAAATTTATTATCTAGCATTTATTGTCTAATTATTTTTTATGTTGCTAGCAATATAGATGAATATAAGAAGACTTCTGACCTCAAAGGTTCTGTGATTATACTGAGATAAACTGTGAACAAATAAATAACAACACAAAGGCTTTAAACTACGTTTCTGTTAAAATAGAAGTATACAGTAGCTTAGCACAACTCTTCTATCCAATTTATCATTGTTCTTTGATATGAATGTTCCTAATCTAACTCACTTTGGGTATGTTTTCTCTGGAAAGCCTAAGAGAGTGGATAACCTTCCAGGGAGCTTTCTTCAGCTAGAAGGTACTTTTTACTCCCTTGTTTTGCTAAAGTCAGTTAAATTTATAGTCTCATTTCACTTTGTAATATTTCAGATGAACAAAACACTTTGCCACCCCATCTGATCAATTTATTTTCTGTGTCATACAACAACCAAAAGGAAAGAACAAACCCTTTTGGGGCATCACCTAACTAAAACTAATTAACCAACTAAATAAATCCAATACTGTTAACAGCTACAGAAAATTATTTTCTTAATTTTTAAGAGCTTTCTCTAAAATTCTTTTCCTGGACTTTTCCCCATATTTTTGTATAAACAATAAAGCAAAATATTATACTTTCTATTGTGTATATCCAACAAGTTTGGTTTGTGTAGAAAACACAAATGTTGAGTCAAAACTTAAGAGGCCTCTCATTTCCTCTCAACCACACTTGGTTTGTATCGTTAATGATACAGGAACAGTTATAATCTCTATAAATACTTTATTGAAAACCCAGATGAAACATACTGAAATAATCCTAATAAATGGTAATAAGAGCACTTTAAACAAAGGAAATCATCTTTGGAGAACCACAACGTGAATGGTAGACATTAGATATGAATACAGAGGGGATAAGGTGGCGGATTATTGGCGACCTCCTGGCCCTCTGCTCCCAGAGTGGGAGGCGAAGAACACTGACAGCTACACGTGAGGGGTCCCTCTCCCACAGGAGCAGCATCCTGAGTCTGCAGAGAAGCAGCACGGAACAAGCAGTGCTGGGGGAAAAAAAGGCAAATTGGAGAATAGACCACTAAGTTCAGAGAGCGTGAGATACATAACAGGGAATAGAGCGTGGGATGGCCATGCCGCTCGGTGGCTGGGGCAGTGCAGTCTGATCCACAGGAGGGCACTCTTCCTCCATCGACCTCCACACCCACTCAGGCAGGGAGGTGCCTGAAGTCGATGGGAAGCTGAGGCACAGGCTGATGGGCAGTGTGAAGAAGCGACAAAGTCGGGGAACATTTTGAACTCTCCAGTGTGCTGTGCTGGGTCCGCACTGGACAGGGAAGGGACTGGTCTGAGTGGACACTTCCCGGATCCGGGGGAGGGAGTTTGGGGACAGGAACCTCCCTCCGGCAGCTGCCAGGACCAGACCAAAGGAGGTGAACGCTGAGGGAGAGGCTCTGCTCTGGAAACCGCCGAAGACTCGGCTGGCGCAGGGTGGGAGAGAGAGTGCAAGACTCCCTGCTGGACTGGTGTGAGTCAGCGCCTCAGGGAAGCAGGAGGGACAGCTGGTGGCCCTTGGAGATAGCCTGCCAAGCCCAGCACCCACTGCCCGCCAGAGAGCCCCCTCTAGGGCTGGCTCTCCGTGGGGGGGCAGCCACCATTTTGGGGGTCCATAGGATAAAAACGCTGTGGCACGTGTTGAACTGGGCACCAACCCCTCTCCAGCCCAGCAGGGCAAGCCCAGGCAATGGACTCGGGTGGCTCCACTGTCCCCACCCAGCAGAGCAGGCCCACCCTTGGAGGCGGAGGGTAACAAGAGAAGCCGCTTTCTGAACATTCCGCCCCCAGCCACTTCCCTTTTCACTCTGGAAGGTCAAACCCTGCCCGGGATGAGTCCTTGGGGTTTTCTAGATATAATATCATATCATCAGCAAAGAGAGAGAGTTTGATCTCATCTGTCCCCGTTTGGACACCCTTAATATCCCTCTCTTGCCTAATTGCTATGGCAAGGATTTTTAGCACCATGTTGAATAGAAGTGGAGATAGAGGGCAGTCTTGTCTGGTTCTGGTTCTAAGTGGGAATAGTTTCAATTTTTCCCCATTCAGCATGATATTGGCCATGGGTTTATCATAAATGGACTTGATAATTTTAAGGTACGACCCGTCTTTGCCTAATTTGTTAAGAGTTTTTATAATAAAGGTGTGCTGGACTTTCTCAAATGCTATTTCTGCATCTATTGAGAGAATCATATGGTCTTTGTACTTTCTTTTATTTATGAGATGAATTGCTTTTATAGATTTGCATATGTTGAACCAGCCTTGCCTCTCTGGTATAAAGCCTATCTGATCGTGGTTTCTTTAGCCATTATTTTAAGAAGAGCAATAATAAGAACTCTGACACTTTGTAATGAAATATACTATCATGTGTTCTCTTCATATATACTTGGCAATAATTCTCTCAAATAACACATCATGAATGTCAAGAAACCATTTTAGGTTGTAATGCAGTTGTAAACAGTAATTAGCACATTTATAGTCATACTCTGTGGGACATGACATGGGGAAACAATGGGAAGAGGAATGCATTCTCCAGTGTCTACTCTAGAAGACAGGTCTAGCAGATAGTCTAGTACTTTAGAAACATATGTTAAAAAAAAGAGGATTGGGATAATTTTCCACCTGTTTGTGAAGAAACAGAAAAGGAAGTATGATGTGGTAAAGGAGTTTTTCATGGACAGACTACTGAGAGTAGCTGATGGCTAGTCTCTTCAAGTTACATTTTTTTCATAGATGAATCAATTATCTATAAAATAGCACCATGCTAATTCCCTCAAAAGGAGGATAAAAAACAAACTTCCTCCTTTTAAGATGTAATTATATTTAATTTTCCAAAAGTTTTCTGCAGCAACTGTAATTTATAATTTATATTTACATTTTAATATTAAACCAACAAATGTTGCTACTTAAAATAATAGCAAAAACATTCATTAGAGCCATGAATGAATTTCTACCTGCTTAGAAAATGTGTCATTAATAAAAAGTCAAATTTAATATTGACTAGTAAATAGCTAATTTTCATTTACTTTTAGGGACTATAACAATCAATTTATCTGGAAATACAGGTTGATCATATATTAATTGCATCTTGTTTAGGTACATATAATAAGTTTGGGACAGAATTAATCATTGCCTTATTACTAGTATTATCAATTTAATTATAACTCTGGAAATTTCGTATTCTTATTTGTTTCTGTGTTTAACCATATTCTTTAGAAATATCCTTGCTGAAAGGAATTCTCTTCTAGAAGACATATTTATATTGGACTCAGTGATATAGTATTTAGCTGATGATTTTATTTTATGTATTTATTACTCTTTAACTGCAACTCAACTGTGCATTATATCCATTTTCAATGGGTAGAAATTACTTGTCTGCCAAGTTTGTTGTAGGAACATCTAAAATGCAAAAGAGATTAAATCATAAATTCATCTGTTTCCCTAGAACACAGTGAATCATAAAAATCTTGCAAAGTTTGCTTAAAGTTTGCCAGATATAAACATTTAGAATGAAGTTTGACATTGCTGTCCTTTACTCATTAAATTTTTGGCCGTACACTTCAGATGGCATCTGATGAATCATTATGAAGTATCAAGCCAAATATAAAATCTGTCATAGTTTTCTGAAGTGAAGAAAATTTAATTTTCCATGAAAAAGAATAAAATAGCATGCCCCAAATTAGATAAAAGCATCCATGGTACAGATTGTAATTAATTTGGTTTTCTGTGAAGTTCAGTGAAAGAATTGATTGGAAAATATCAAAAGTACCAAAGTGAAGATAAGTGTACAAATACATTGGACTTTATTCTAAAAGATAGGTTGATACTTTAATGTAATTTAAAAGAAAAAAAGGAGAAATTAGTATTGTGATTCTATTTTTCTATCATTAACTCTTTTTTGTGGAATAAATAATAATTCAGAAGAAGAAATATTCCATTGGAATTAAGCCTAATATTCACATTAAGAAAGCAGTTATGCATATTTAAATTATTTATTTGGTTCTTTCTATATTAATATGGGTTATTTCTCCTCAAAATATCAGTTCACTTGGTTTTGCTGGGATCATTAATGATCAAAAATGTAAATGTGCTTAATTAATTGAATATGTTAAAAAGTAACTTTTTTTTCTATATCTCTATTGCTGATAACATTAAATGTCAGAAATTAAAACAATGTCAAGCCACTCAAAAATTCTGTGAGGAAAATAAGCTTAACTTTGGACCAAACTTTCCTCTGGCAAAGAAAATGTTCATTCACATGAGGTAAGAGTAAAAGAAATAAAGTTTATTTCTATTGCCTTTCCCTAGAATAGTAGCAACTACCATAACTACCACCACCACTGCAGAAACAAGAAGTGTAAATAGAAGTTGATCCTTCTATTGTAGCTCAGGTTGGCTTTCTGTGCTTATTTAGAATTTGCTTCCTATATTTTGAAGTTTTTCTCCATATAGAGACACATACAAAAGATATGGAAATGGTCTCCAGTGGGCCACTATGAAAATGCAGTTCTTATGGAAAGCCATACATAATTTTAATTTTCCCAGCTTAAGGTATATATTTTGGTGAAGATGCCCCAAATAGAAATGTCTAGTGAAGGAAGCTTCTGCTTTGACAAAATGTATCATTCAGTGTCAAGAGATTAGATAAATTTGCTATACAGAAAGAAATGAGAGAGAGAGAGAGAGAGAGAGAGAGAGAGAGAGAGAGAGAGAGAGAGAGAGAGAGAGAGAGAAAGAGAAGGAGAGAGGAGAGAGAAGAAGGAAGGAAGGAAGGAAGGAAGGAAGGAAGGAAGGAAGGAAGGAAGGAAGGAAGGAAGGAAGGAAGGAAAGAAGGATGGATGGATTCGTATAATGTCTAAGATTTACACTTTAGCATTCCTTTGTTAAGTTAATACAGTTTTTCCTATATTTTAAAGCTCCATCTTTGGCAAATAACAGAAGATAAAAACAGAATGGGTAAGAACAGTGATCTTGAGCTGTAGCATCAAAACATGACTAAAAAATTAACATATTCTTTTTCTTTCTTGTGTATTATTCCAAATTGCACACTAAGTCAGAGCAGCTATGATCCAAATAAAAGAATAAGACAGGCTAGGCGCGGTGGCTCACACCCGTAATCCTAGCACTCTGGGAGGCCAAGGCGGGTGGATCGTTCAAGGTCAGAAGTTCGAGACCAGCCTGAGCAAGAGCGAGACCCTGTCTCTACTAAAAAACAGAAGGAAAAAAATGGAAAGAAATGATCTGGACAACTAAAAATATATAGAGAGAAAAAATTAGCCGGGGCATGGTGGCACATGCCTGTAATCCCAGCTACTCGGGAGGCTGAGGCAGTAGGATCACTTGAGCCTAGGAGTGTGAGGTTGCTGTGAGCTAGGCTGACGCCACGGCACTCTAGCCTGGGCAACAGAGTGAGACTCTGTCTCAAAAAAAAAGAGAGAAGTAGGATGCTTACTCCCCTGGCCTTTTCCCGTTTCGAGCATTAGCCATTCTTCCCCTCCGTGCTTCTGGGGCCACAGCCAATCATCAGAATTTATCTAGCAGGCACTTACTGAGTGACACCTATTTGCCAGGCACTGTGCTGGGCTCCTAGAGAGGCATATGAGGCCACATCTGGTGGGGAAGGGAAATATATGACCAGATAACTACCCTATGACCTGCAAATTAATCCTGCAAATTAATCCCTATAATTACTTACATTAAAAAATCAACATCATGTCACTTCTCTGCTCAGAGCCCTCCACTGTGATTCTTTTCCTAGAAAGGAGAATGTGGATCCAGGGGCCCTGAGAACAGAAAAACCTAGGTCCTGACCCCAGCCCTGCAACTTTTGTGTGTGTGTGGTAAGATATAAATAACATAAAATTTACTACTTTATTTTTAAGTGTACAGTTCAGCAGAATTAAGTACATTCACATTGCCATGTAACCATCACCACCATCTATCCATCTCCAGAACGGTTTTTTTTTTAGAGATGGGGTCTCACTATGTTGGCCAGGCTGGCCTCAAACTCCTGGGCTCTAGCAATCTTCCTGCCTCAACTTCTCAATAGCTGGGATTAGAGGTGTGCACCAGCACACCCAGCTATCTCCAGAACTTTGTCATCATCCCAAACTGAAGCTCTGTGCCCATTAAACAATTCTCCATTGCTTTTGTCCCCTAGTCCCTGAAAGCCACCACTCTACTTTCTGTCTCTATGAATTTGACTATTCTAGGCACCTCATATAAGTGGCATCATACATTATTTGCCCTATTGTGATTGGCTTATTTCACTTAGCATAACGTTTTCAAGGTTTATCTATGTTGTGGCATGTATCAGAATTTTATTCAATTTTAGGGCTAAATAATATTCCATGGTGTGGATATACCACATTTTGTTTAGCCACTCATACATCAGTGGAGATTTCAGTTGTTTCCACCTTTTGGTTGTTGTGAAGAATGCTGCTATGAATATGGGTGTACACGTATCTATTCAGTTTCCTGCTTTCAATTCTTTGGGGTATATACCTAGAAGTGAACTGCTGGCTCATACAGTAATTCTATATTTAATTTTTTGAGGAACTGCCATACTACTTTCCACAGTGGCTGTACCGTCTTACATCATCTCCACCAGCAATGCACAAAGGTTCCAATTTCTCCAAATCCTCATAAACATTTGTTATTTTCTGTTGGAGGAGGGACTCTTTTTATTATTGTTATTATTATTATCATCATCATTATAGCCATGGAAAGTGGTATCTCATTGTGGTTTTGATTTGCGTTTCCCTAATCCTTCGTGATGTTGAACATCTTTTCATGTGCTTTTTGACCATTTGTTTACCTTCAGAGAAATACCTGTTCAAGTCTTTTACCCATTTTTTAATTGGGCGGTTTATTTTTGTTATAGAAGTGCTTTCCAGCTCTGCCACTTTTAACTGTGTGTCCTTGAGCCACCGTGCCTCACTCTCCTCAACCGTAAAAAAATAACTTTTTAGGCCCAGCACAGTGGTTCACACCTGTTCGTCCAGCACTTTGAGAGGCCAAGATGGAGAATCACTTGAGGCCAGGAGTTTGAGACCAGTCTGGGCAACAGAGTGAGATCCTGTCACTACAGACAATTTAAAAGTTAGCCAAGTATGGTGGCATGAGACTGTAGTCCCAGCTACTTAGGACGCTGAGGCAGAAGGATCGCTTGAGCCCAGGAGTTTGAGGCTGCAGTGAGCTATGATCATATGACTATACTCCAGTCTGGGTGACAGAGTGAGACCCTGTCTCAAAAAAGAAAAATAAAAACAATTTTTTAAGAAGAACCTATTAATTTCTATTTCCTAGAGCTGTTGTGAGCATTAAAAAAGCAAGCAAGCAGAAACCAACCGTTAGGGTGTCTGGCTGATGAAAACAAAAACTAACATTAAGTGTGCACTCATTATATGCCAGGCATTAGGCAAAGCTCTTGACATGTATTAACTCATTTAATCAGGCTCTGTGTACTAATAATAGTGACGGCATTTAGAAGGTGAACCATGGCAGGGGCTTCCCTTTTCCCTTGTCTGGCTAATCACCCAGTGTGCTCAAGAGGAGGCTGCTGGACCTGCTGGGGACAAAGCAGCCTTTGACCTTGCTGATGCCAGGTTTTATTAGCAGAACCCCCACACACAGCAAATCCACTGAGCTACCCTGTTACTGAAATCAACCTGCACCTCCAGCGGGCCTGGCACAGTGAAAGGTCTCTAATACCTGCCTAAGGTGCCTCCAGCACTCTCTAAGCCAAAGGACTTCACACAATCACCCATACAACCCATCCTGAATCTGGAAACCACATCCTTAAACCCTGGGTAGTACAGCCTTCCCCTGGCCCTGGGTGAGCCTGATGCCATTTAAATGTCCTGCCAAGCTTGCTACCTTGAGAAAATCCTGGATTCTGATTTACCGCCTATCTAATGTCTGGAAGAGGAAGCTGGATTTCCAGATGCCCACAGCTGGCGCCAAGCACCAGGCTGGCTGCAATGATCACCGTGGGAGCCAGCCAGCCAGCCTGGCCTGCCCTGCCCACACACCAGACACCTGGAAAGAGGCTGAAGCGTTGCTATGTTCTGCCTTTTTCCACCAGCATGAGAATGAAAATAGCAGTGATTTAGAATTAATTCTGCAGATGAACATTTTTCAGTTTCCCAAATTTGGCAATCTTTCTCTTTTTTTTTTTTCCGCCCTCATTGCACGCCTTTTCTTCCACTTAAATAGAGAGGTTAAAGAAGATACTTAGTTTTCACTTTTTATGCAGGGTAAGTGGGTATTGGGTAGAGTCCAAGTTTCTTAGCCAGGCACCTGCCACCCCGTCACATCTGGCTCTTGCCAATCTCTGTAGCTTCAGCTCCCGCCACTTTCCCAGTAACACGCCCCCTGAACAGAGACGTGTCCTTTCATGTCTCTGAGTCTTTCCACACACTGCTCCCTCCACCTGGAGTGTCTCCTGCTCCTGGATTGCCTAGAAGCTCCTATTTATCCTTCAAAACCCAATTCAGGTTTTTTTTTTTTTTTTTTTTTTGAGACAGGGTCTGGCCCTGTCGCCCAGGCTGGAGTGCAGCGGCGTCATCATAGCTCACTGCAGCTTCAAACTCTTATGCTCAAGCAATCCTCCTGCCTCAGACTCCAGACTATAGGCATGCACCACCACGCCCAGGTAATTTTTTTATTTTTGTAGAGTCAGGGGCCTTGCTATGTTGCTCAGGCTAGCTGAGACCTTTGTTAAATCCCTTCACCCTCTGGGCTTTGATTTCTCTCATCCATAAGAGGGGGATTATAGTAATTCCAATGTTCCAGCAAAAGAGCTAACACAGGACTGGGCACATAAGAAATCATCAATGAATGAGGCTCCTCTTCCCTGTCGCTTCAAGATTTCCTTATCTTTCCTACAGCTGAAGCTCTCTGGGTGGGGAAATTCCACGTGGCTCGGTGGTAGAACTGCACGCAGCTCGAACTCATGGGCCGAAAGGGCACAGTGGTTAGAGCTCAGGCTCTGGGGCCAGGTTGCTTGGGTTCAAATCTCAGCTCATTAGCTGCTGTGCAACCTTGGACAAGACATTTAACTTCTACCTCAGTCTCTTTATCTGGATTAGAGTCATGCTAATAATACCATCGATATCATAAGACTTTATAATGAGTAAGTGAGAGAGTGCTTGATAGTGCTCGGTAGCAAGCCCTCACAAAACCAAAACACGAGCCAACTCTTGTATTCAAGGTGAATTTAATACGTTGCACACTCTCGGTTTGGTCACCCTCATAGCTGCTTGTGACTGGATCTGCCACCGTGACTTGGGTCTGTGGGGACTTGAATCCCTGGACTGCCATTCCTTGCTGCCCTTACCCCACTCCTGGCCTAGAAGTACGGGAACCTGGCTGCAGAGAGCTGTCCCGGGCACTGTGCGGGGGCAAAGCCCAGCCGGGGTTGGACTCAGCTTTGCCACTTCCTAGCTGGGCTGCTTTTCCTCTCCAGATCCCAGTTTCCTGCTAAGAACAACAATGTCTATCTTACAGAGCTGATTTGAGCATTAGCGGAGATAACACGCAAAGCGCGTGGAACGGGGCCAGGCCCAGAGTAGGTGCTCAGTGAATAGTGACCCCCTCCCTCACCCTCTTGCTGGCATGCTGCCCCCTCCCTGCTCTGGCACTGCCCACCGAGTTCAGAAGTGGCTGCTGCAGCTCTCGTCTCTGAAAACACCTTCCCTGGCTGCTTTTGTCTTTTCATCCACGTCTTCCCCAAGCCCCTGAGCATTCCCAAATCAAGGGTTTCAAAAGACAAAGAGCCCGCGCTGACCTATCCTTGCCCCTATGTTGGCAAATGTCCCAAAGGATCTTGCTCCTCCAGTCACTGAGCTTGACGTTCAGCTCCCTCAGTCAAATTCACTCATATCTGACAAGATGAATGAGAAAAATAGGCAGAGATGATCAAAAGGGCTGACAAAGACTCTTGAGGCAACTCTCCCAGCAGGATTTCATGCCACACAAAAGTGCATGCAGGGGGTGTTCCATAAAAGCTCCTCCACTCACAGGCATCCCTCATGCCCAGAGATACCAAAAAATGGTTCCCATGACAACGCTGCTGCAAATGTTATATATAAACGTGTGCGTGTGCTCCTGTGTGTATACAGCCACACACAGATGCACGGAAATAAACTCTTGGCACCATGTTTTCCTGTTCTAAACATGAAATAACCTGCAAGATTGATTGCTGGAGAAGAGGACAAAGAAGGCTTTGAACAAATATGCTTCCAACAGACTGGCTCTGGGAGATGTACATCTGTTTATATGTGGGCCTGTTTTGTTTCCTGCACCTGAGATATAGTAGATATTCAATAAATAATTGTTGAAGGAATGAATAAGTGGTGAATAAGTGGAAGACAGGGAAGGAGGGAGGAAGGAAGAGAGGCGGCCTGGAATGTCAGAGCGGGAACGGCTCCAGCTGAGTATCAGATCTAATCTAACCCTCCTATTTTTGTGTTGGAGAAACTGAGGCTCAGAGAAGGGAAGGAACCTTGCTGAAAGCCTCAAAAGGAATTACTAGCAGAGCCCCAGTCCCGGAAATTCATTAAGTAAGCACTTAATGAATGAGTTAAATTTCTATCTGAATAATAAACATATATTGAACAATTATTATGTGCCAGTAACTAGGTATGTACAGACATTATCTCACATAAAATTTGCAAATGTGCAAGGGATGCGTTAGGATTCCGATTTAGCAGAGATGGAGGCTGCAGCTCTGAAAGGTGAAGTCTCTTGACCAAGGTTATAGAGCTAGGTGTTGCTTGGAGTAGGGCTTATTTATTTATTTATTGAGACAGAGTCTCATTCTGTTGCCCTGAGTAGAGTGCTAAGGTGTCAGCCTAGCTCACAGCAACCTCAAACTCCTGGGCTCAAGCAATCCTCCTGCCTCAGCCTCCCAAGAAGCTGGAACTGCAGGTGCGCACCATGACGCCCAGCTAGTTTTTCTAGTTTTAGTAGAGACGGGGTCTCGCTCTTGCTCAGGCTGGTCTTGAACTCCTGACTTCAATCGATCCTCCCACCTCGGCCTCCCAGAGTGCTAGGATTACAGGCATGAGCCACCGCGCCTGGTCTGGAGTAGGATTTAAACCCAGGTTGTTCAAACACCAGGTTCTGAGCTTGTGCATTACATGGCCTCTCTGAACTGAGGCGCAGGGGCCTGGGCCAGGGATCATTAGCTCTGTTCTTGCAGATACTGGGAGCTCAGAGAAGTGAAGTTACTCACCGAAGTCAGGAAGCTGAGGGGGAAGGATTAGAACTCACATTTTCAGGCACCCAGTCCAGGCTTCCCTCAGTTTCCTCTGCCTAAGGAGGACCAACACCTAAGGAATGGGAGGCTGCCTCCTGTCAGCCCCAGAATCAGCCATCTCAGTGGGCAAGGGGAGGGGACTCCTCTGGCTGCCTTTGCGTCCCAGGACTCAGTCTTCAGGAGCACCCAAGACTGCTGCCAGGCATCTCTTTGGGTTTTTCTGCCCTCTGGTGGTCATATCTTAAAACTAGCAAGAAACGGCTCACCTGAACTCCCTGGCACACTCCTAGAACCAGGTTTTTGCCTTACTGCTCTGGAAAGAAACGGAAATGGTACATAGGGTTGAGGTGCACTCCCTGCTGCCCTGGATGTGCCATGCACCCCTTTTTTTCTCTGCTTCCTCACTGGTCTCCCCACCTCCACTTTAGCTCTTCTCCAATCCTCTCTCCACACAGTCTGCAGAACAGCTTTTAAAGACCCAAAGGTAGGCTGGGAGCGGTGGCTCAAGCCTGTAATCCTAGCACTCTGGGAGGCTGAGGTGGGTGGATCGCTCAAGGTCAGGATTTCGAGACCAGCTTGAGCAAGAGTGAGACCCCGTCTCTACTAAAACTAGAAAAACTAGCTGGGCGTCATGGTGCGCACCTGCAGTCCCAGCTTCTTGGGAGGCTGAGGCAGAAGGATCGCTTGAGCCCAGGAGTTTGAGGTTGCTGTGAGCTAGGCTGACGCCACGGCACTCTAGCCAAGGCAACAGAGCCAGACTCTGTCTCAAAAAAAAAAAAAAAAAATGTACAATCTGCTTTGTTACAATAAAACTAAATGTGTGCATGCAAAAAAAACACCCCAGAGCTATGTGTAGTATTTTATATTGCACAGAATAAAAATTATAATCTTTGCTTAAGACAAAAAGAAACCTGATGAAATTCATAATTTGCCATTGATTCTTTTAGCTTAATGGAACAATTTAGTAGAAAGAAGACATATCTAATATATCTTAAATAAACAGCCTATGCATGTTGAGTATCCCTTATCCAAAATGCTGGGAACAGGAAGTGTTTTAGATTTTGATTTTTTTCGGATGTTGGAATATTTGCATTATCTTACCAGTTCATCATTCCAAATCCAAAAATTTGAAATTTGAAATACTCCAATGAGCATTTTCCGTGAGCAAAATTTTGGCCCTCAAAAAGTTTCTGATTTTGGAGCATTTCAGATTTTGAATTTTTGGATTTGAAATACTCAACCTATGATTATATTTAAGGTCTTAAATCTTGTGGGGTACTTGTTGCTTATATACTGCAATTGATTTGACAGATCAGAGAAGATGCATATTTCTTACATAAGATTAGCTATATTTCCTGGATAAGATTATCTATTAAGAAAAAAAAAATGTTTAAATAGCAATTGTGAATTTTCCAACGATTTAAGGGCTTTTCCCCTTAAAATTAGATTCAGTATAGTTATAATGAAGATACAAAAATATTTTTTTAAAAAAACACAAATTGATGAGATTGTCTATAGTTATACAGTTTCAACATTGTTCTATTACTAAATCTATAAACATTACAGATCAATTTTAATATCTCATCCCAAATTTCTACTTCATTCAAATGTCTAAGAACTTAGAGTCACCAGATACTTATACAAGTGTTCACATTATGTTTAATGTCCAACCTAAATTCTTATGACAAGAAAAAAAACTTTAAGTTTTTTTATGTATTTTTTTTTATTTTAGAATATTATGGGGGTACAAATGTTTAGGTTACGTACATTGCCTTTGCCTGCCTGAGTCAGAGCTACAAGTGTGTCCATCCCCAAAGCTGGAGCCCATTCTACTAAGTGAATTATCACAAGAATGAAGAAACAAAAACTTTTAAATTTTTGAATGATTGTTTTATTTCATTTTATAAGACATGTTCAAATTCTAATTATATTTCCACAATAATATAATCATATATGTTATTGAACAGTGTGACATTTAAATTTTTATTCATTTGTGAGATGATGAGGTGATGATGTTAAAATGTGTCTTTATCTTTCAAAGTGATGCTAAAAAAATTTATCACAGACCACTGTTCCTGAATTTTATTGAGTTTTCAAAATCAACATAACCAACTGCCTAGTTCAAATGGATATGGGAGCTGGGTGTGATGGTGTGCACCTATAGTCCCAGCTACTCAGGAGGCTGAGATTTGAGCCCAGGAGTTCAAGGCCAGCCTGGACAACATATTGAGACATTGTCTCTAAAAGAAAAATAAAAACGAACAAACAAAATGGCTATGGGATTTTCTCCCTTGTCCCAAATCTTCTATTTGTCATTTACAAATCATGTAATTACTTTGGAAGAAAGTCAGTGATGAGACCATTTGAACCCAATATAGAGAATCAAAATTGTCTGAAAACCTCCAATTACAAAATTAGAGAATCTGTTTGGGGTAATATTTCCTTTTTAAATTAAAATTTTCAATAGACCTAATATCTCTCATTTTGTGATTCAGTCTATAAAAGTCCCTAAATTATACATGTTCAATAATTTCATTTTCAAGTAGATTTTTTCATAATTGAATGTCATTTTCCATACAATGCTGTAAAAACTTATTTTTAAGGAAGAAAAAAGGTATATAACAACACTATTTCAGCACTGGCAGTAAAATACAAACAGTATAACAATAGGATTAGAAAACAAAAAATAATTCATGTTGAACAGTAATTCTTGGGGAAAAAAACATCTTTAACTGGAAAATAAAAAAAAAGGAGAATTGTGTGAAGGAGATGGTGATACATTTCCAGTCACATTAAAATTCCTGTGATTCTTCTTTCATACTTTTAAATTCAAAATAACTATTAGATAGACACACACACAAACAGTCCATGTACACTTACAGATACATACATCTTTCCTAAATCTGTCCACTAAAAAGGCCTAAAAGCAGTGATACCCCCAGGACTCCTTGAAGAACTGACTTATACTGGGGCTTGGATAGAAAGAGTTAAATATGAACTTTAAACATTTTGTGTCAGAAAGTAAGGAAGTGATCAGAAAATGATAGGAATATATAAAAAGTACACAGAAGCCAGCTTGAAAGGTTTCCCACAGGACAAATCTGGGACAATTTGATTATTAAAATTCAGAATGTTACAAGTGAATCTAACTGATTACAAATGATTTCAAAAGTAAGGTGAGGAGTGAGAAAAAAAGGAACTGACCTAAGTAATTTTGGAAAACAGTATTTTGATTGGAAGCTGTAAGACTAAAGACAATAAAATGCGCATTAACATTGTACTCTAGTCTATAAATTTGTTTCTTATTGGAGTATGATTTGACAATTCTGAAAGTACTTTATACCTATACTAAGGATGAACAAATAAGCAAATTAATGGTAGATTATGAAAGCCAGATTTCTTACTGTTAGAGAAATTACAATCAAGGGAGGAAGTCTAGAAAGAACCATCTAGTACTGTGTTATAGTTGGAGACCTCAGAATAAATTCAAGTAAACTTAGTTTTATAGATGATAGATAGATATATAGATAATTATACATATATGTATATGCATTGATTAATATACATACATATATTCCATAGCACTGTTCACTAAAACAATAGTATCCCAATAGCAACAAGTGCACCTTCATTCAGATCTTGCTTTCTAATAATATTCTCAATAAAAGGAAAAACAGCTTTTCTAGGACTGGGGCAGAGAAAACACAGGATGAGCCTGAAGCATTTAGTACAATTATTCAAAAAACAAAAAGATAAGGGCATGTCAAAGGCACATAGTAGCCAACCTGAAAGTTCTCCCACTGGACAAAGCTGGAACAGCAACACAATAAATAAGGTAGTATTAGATTAGATTCCACAGTATAAAACAAAATATACCTGAGCTCATATTTATATAAATAAATAATTGAATGAGTAAATAAAGGAGGAGGTAGAAAATCCTCCATTCTTAAAAGAATTTCAAATAATATATGCAGATATTTCCCCTCCAGGAGATGGAGATTAATGTTATTTGGTTAATGTTACATTGTACTCTAGTTCGTAAATTTGTTTCTTATTAGGGTATGGTTTGACAATTCTGAAAGTACTTTACACCTACAGTAAGGTGAAAAAATAAACAAATTAAAGGTAGATTATGAAATTATATTGTAATTTAATTATATTAATTAATTATAATAAATTCATGTTATTTGATTCAGCACCAAATAACAGAGTATGGAAAGGGAAAAATATTAACCTTACAGTGGAGAGACACAGCAGACACTGTATTTGCCAAGTAATCAGGGTTAACAGCACCAATTAATAAGTTATGCTGATATCGTATACTCCCCAATATAAGAAGAAGAACACTTCATTTCTGTGGTATTCTTCCAATAAATAAACAAGCAAATAAATAGTAAACACTTTTTTCCTAAGAAAAATTTACCAAATTGTAAACTAAAAATTTTTCTTATTGCAGAATTAATATATGATCATTGTAAAATAATTTTTGAGAAAGAAAAATCCAAAAATTTAAAAAGTATATAATCAATGCATTGTAAACACTTCATACTTTTAAAATGCATTTATGTTTTTAAACCACACTAAACAGATGACTATTGGGACCTCTTTTTACTTTTGGTATATTATGAATATTTTGTCATATTGTTATAGTTACACTATTTTAATGGCTGAATGGGATTTCATTATAGGAATATTTAACCAATTCCCTAATACTGCTTATCAGGTTGTTGAAATTTCAGTATAATAACCAACATTGACATGAAACATTTTCGTAGCTAAACCTTTGCCTACATGTGTAAATATTTTCTGAATATAATTTTCTTTTAGTAATCTATTCTTTAAAATTATTATGATTATTGTCATATATGCACACAGAATAAAATTCCAACAAAACCTAGGGGATCCACAAACCCCTAATACCCTAATTCCATTACATGAATGTCATGACTATAACCATTTTCTGTTTTTAGTACTTCTGTTGGTTCCATTATAACTTTAAATCATAAAGTTCTGTTTCTTTATCTACTTTCTCCTAGCAACAAAAGGCTAGGGAATTAACACTTAAACCACTACCCAACCCTCTTCCCCCTTGCCACCTTCAGAATTATATTTCATTATTGGGTTCATTACCATTCAACGTGCATCATATGCCAGGCACTGCATGAAAAAGAGAAGACTGTAGAAGGAATAAGTGAAGGTAAAATAAAATATTTTATTTTTCTTATCCTCATTCTTTGTTCGAAGTAATGGTAACAACATGTACTGGATGATTAAAGCTTATTGATATATGGAATTAGTGACATCGGTGTTATAAGAAATGGGGCAGGGCAATTGGGAATACTGTTATAAGGTACCTACACTATCCATGAGGCATTACAGTGTTATTTAAAGATGAATTTAGATTAGCTGTAAATGTGTATTGCAAACTCTAGGGCAACCACTAAAATTTTTTAAGAAGAAATATAATGGATATGCTAAGAGAAGAGAGAAAATGGAATCAATGAAGGCCAGAGATGACAGGAAAAGAGTGAAAGACAAAAAAAAAAAGAAACAAAGAATAAGGACAAGGATGGAAAAGAGGTATAGGTATGGTTGATATTGTTTCTCATGTGCTCAGAAACATAGAAATATCTACTACCATGGTGGTAGATACAATTTCTGTCTCTTCTGTTTGGATAACTTTGGTCCCCAGCTACCAAAGATTCTGATACAAGTTGTCCCTGTTGCTGCTGGTTATCAGAAGAGTGGAAAGAATGTACATATTCAGTTTTGTATACACATAACCTTCAGCTTCAACCTGCCTTGAGCTTACAGGAGTTTTAGTGAGATACCCTTTTAATTTTTTTTCATTCTTTAAATTTTTTTTTTTTTAATTTTTTGTAGAGAGGAAATCTTGCTATATTGCCCAGGTTTGTTCTGAATTCTTGGCCTCAAACAATCTTCCCACTTCAGCTTACAGGTGTGAGCCACCATGCCAGGCCAACAGTTTTTTCTTTAGGGACTAGACAAAAAAGTTTCAACTGGAGTTGACATCTTACAAGAGAGCAAACAAATCAAGACATAAGAAAGCCAACTGCACTGAGAAATGAAGTCATATTGATGATAGCAAATGATATATTGGACTGAGTTGGAGATAGCAGAAAGAATTAAACTTTTGTACAATACAGGTCGGTGAGGCTAGTGATTCTGACTGAAGCCAGATGGAAAACTTAGTTTTTAGAGGATCATAGATGACACATGACAGCACATCATGCTGAGCATAAACACACTGAGCTGCTACCCTGTGCTAATGTCCATAGGTCGAGAGGAAAAAATTCATAATTTTAACATGAGATAATGTTTGATTAAGAGAATCACAAATCATGATTATGATTAAGTTGAAGTGAGGGTTAACTATAACAGAAGTGTTTTCTAGGAGTATCACAAAATAAAAAACATAACTATTGCTAGATTGTGGGTGTTGTACTGCTGGGTGTCTGAAATAAAACATTCCTATGAGTAGAAGCAGCAGAGGAGACTGGGGTTGAGGGTGCAGAACACATCATCAGAATAGCTTAACACCTCACATCTAAGCAGAACGTCTTAGAGAGGACAGTTCACAACTCAAAACTCATGGTACTTGGAGTGGAGGGATTCTCCTGTTCTTAATAAATGCACCTGGACAAGTTAGTGAAAAAGAAAGGTGAAAAACAGCCTACATTTTGCTTCTCGTATCTAGTGCCCTAGCTCAGAGCTGTGTCCTCTGGGGAACAGAGCACTTTGCCTACGTGATCTAACAGACGTGGCATTCTTCTAATTCCCACAAAGGCACTTTTTGTCTAGTTCTGACCCTGAAAACTAGAGATCAATGGAGAACATATACGAAAGGCATGATGAAACATTTGAGCCAGCAGGAATGCATTGGAATCTGACGTGACATACTCTTCTACTCATTTTGAAGATTGCATTATTGGGACATATCTGTTTTGTTGACGAGGACTGAGGTCATACAATTCACTGGGCCAAAGTTACCTAGAAAATGAGCTCACATGGGGAAAAGTTTGAAACCCTGCTGGTCCTATTCTGTTTTCCAGTAATTAGGTAAGTTCAGTTTTCCCTTTGGTGGCTCCCTTTCTAGCAATCTCAAAGCTAGTCCTTGTCTCCCTTCTGTAGCTGCCATAAAAAATTATGGGCCTGGAGGGAGATGAGCTGATGGCATGACTTCTTTAAAATCATATTTTGGGTACTTCATCTCTCACGTGTGGATGAACTTCCAGACACAACTGAGCGAGCATCTGTTTGTCAGCATTATTAACAGAGAGAGCTCAATATTCAGGTGGGTCATGGCATGTCAGAATTTTCTCAACAAATTGCTAAAAGAATTGAATTCTCTTCTCATAATCTCAGTATTATAGTTCAGTGAATAATAACTAAATATACTAGATGTTTCCAAAAGAAAAGATAAATTTTAGGAGGCTATACATTTATAAATTTTGAAAGATTTTTGTAATTTGCAATTCAAATACAAATTTTGTCATTTGTGTTTGAATTGAAATTGCATTTTACTTTTTTTTAGTTTGACTTATGGCATGTACTTAGGTAAAATTTAACATTATATAACACAAGAAATCTGAACTAATTCAGAAGGATTTAGTCATTCTTCATTGTTCTTTTAAGTTTTTTAAATTCAGAAAAACTTCAGTGTATTTATACTGTTTACAACCACTCAAAATTAAGATGTAATAAAATATGAAATAATTTTTCAACATTTTATATTAATTAGCTTTTAGCAAATGATCATAAATATCATTTTGTTTTATTCTGTTATAATAATTGGTAATACAGGATTTATTCCTGGTTATTATGAAACTAAAAATACCTCTTTTTGCCATTTATCAAATGTCTGTAGTGTTAATTACTACATGACAGATATGGGAGATTGTAATATTAAGCATGTTCACAAATAATTATATGAATTCAGTTTTATTATTTTATATTTTTAATAAACTAAAATTTGGAAAATATTTTGTATATTGGTATAGGTAACTTTTTTAGTAATGAGAGGATAATAATTTGCACAATTTGAAAGACAGAGCATTCCCTAAATATAAAAAAAATATAAATTTTGTATATTTATAGTCTCTTCTGAAAGTTTCAATTTGGAATTTGCTTATTAAAACATATATTCACAAGTGTGACAAGTTTATTTCAACTTGTTCTTGAAATATACAAATTAACATCTGATTTCAGGAGAGATATTTCCCTTCTACTGTCTGTTTTTTAAAAATGGAAGGCAGAAGAAATCTCGACATCCAGATACAAGAAGCACACAGAACTCCTGGGAGACTCAATGTGAAAAGGCAATCACCACGTCACGTAGTTATTAGGCTGACCAAAGTAAATACGAAAGAAGCAATTCTT
>CAUYSK010006004.1:0-24091 GCA_963575035.1 Avahi laniger | reverse complement strand
GGATTAACACCGTGGGAATTTCTCCGGCATAAGAAATTCAGTGTCCCTAACTCCTGTAGTCGGCTGCAAGTGTGGAGAGGCGACATAATGCAGAAGCTAAAAGCCTCAGCCCTGCAGCCAAATCCTGGCTCTGCTACCTATGAGCTCACCTTGGGCAAGTTGCCACTTACTCCCTGTGTGACATTATGTAATTTACCTGACTTCTCTGTGCCTCAATGTCCTCATTTGTACAATGAGGTTTGTCGCAGCACTTCTTTGATAGGACTGTTGTAACAGCTCAAAACCAAGCGAGTCAATATAGTTAAACCCTGAAAAGAGTAAAGTGCTTGTTATTATTATCCTTCCCTACATTTTTTCGAGGTTAGTAGAGAGGTATAGATTAAGCATTGTTATTAATAGACTTTCCCAGGGACATCACATGAAATTTCAACAAAGTTAGAAACATCTCACCCCATCTTCAGGAAATGACTGAGCTCTAGTCCGCACAAATCCTGCCCAACATCAGCGCTCTTTTAAACCAGGGGGAATATCCATGGTATTTGGGGTGTTCCAGGCCAAGTAAAAGAAAAACTTTCTAGAAACATACAAAAGACACCAGGATATTATATTCAGGGTTCTTTACAAGAAGAGGCGAGTCTAGAAAGATAATAAGAAAGCAGAGAAAGACTCAGGGATAAAACCTCTTCTGCATTTGACCCGAGTCCCTTAGGCAAGTGGTGAGACATTCCTCGAAGTCATGCTGGACTGCTCTTTCTACCTCACCTGCTTTGACGGCCAAATCTCCCTCAAACTACTGTCCATTCCCTGCCACCTTCGATTTGTTTAAGCCCTCACCACCTCTCCCCTCAATTACTGCATCTTCACTGGTCTTCCCTCAAGTCTCTGTCTCCACCTTCCACTCAGCTACTAAGCAGATCTTTTTAAGATGTATTTCTGGCTGGGTGCAGTGGCTCTTGCCTGTAATCCCAGCACTTTGAGAGGCTGAGGCGGGAGGATCCCTTGAGCCCAGGAGTTTGAGGTTACAGTGAGCTATCGTTGTGCCACTGCACTCCAGCCTGGGTGACAGAGCCAGAATCTGTCTCTAAACACTTTTTTTTAAAGATGTATTTCTGGTCATGCTACTCCTCTGCCTAGTAGACACAACTCGTAACTCATTGTCCTGATAATAAGTCTAAACTTCTCAGCAAGAAATATCTTCTTGTCTTCATCACCTACACTCACCTACTTATTCAGCCTAATCTCTCACCCACCGTCTCCTCCTCTCAACTTGAACTTGTGCTGCCATCCTACCAAATGACTTCTAGTCCTTTGAACATACCACGCATGCTCTTACCTCGGTCCCATTATTCTAAAGCATCTAGAATTCTCACCCTTCTGTAGGGTGGTAGGGTGATAGATGGGGCAAATTTTCTTTTGCCTTAAAAATTACAATTCCATTTTTCCATGTAACTTCTTTATTTTAGGCAATAAAAGAACAGCTCATGAGAAAATGTTCACAGCAGCACAATGCTAATTCAATTACTCTGAAGTTTATTTAGACATGTTTTTATGTATCCCTGGAACTATTTTCTAATCATTCCTGAAAATTATTTCTTAAACTATAACATTCCTTTTGAATTAGATGAAGTGTGTATATATAAGACAATTTATGGAATGTACATTTTATGCTGTTGGGATGATAGTAATAGCTGTCTCCCATGCTGAAACAGAATGTTCTACAATTATATACAGGGGAACTGGTAGAATGAACTTGAGAACTGCAACAGAGGGCTCACCATGTCTCTATGTGCTCAGTTATCTAGTGCGGTATCTCACCATTTAAAAAGTTGCTTTCCTTTTTGCCATAAACACTCTGAATAAAATAGTGTTATTTTTGCATTGATCTTCTGCTCCTTTTATGTTCAAAAGTTGATAGAATGTAGTTTTCCTGTTGAGTCCCAGACTAGGGATTTAGATTATTTTTTGACACACAGAAGGCTACCAAAAGCAGCTCTCCCTAACTGCTCAAGCTCCCAAACAAATGAAAGCCCTGCCGGACACTGGGTTATTACTAGAGCCCACAGCTGCGCTCGCTCAAACTCTGGGTGTTTCAGCCCAGCACAGAGCACTGAACAATTCACATGCCCACTCACCAGAAGCCCCTTCTTGCTTGGTTCTTACCACCAGCCAATTCCACAGTCACCTCAATTCTGTACATCCTCTCTGTTCCTCCAGAAAAGACTTTCTCCCTTTCTTATCTCTACTATGTGATCGAAAGGCCCTTCTACACCTTCAACCTCTCCTTCCTCATCGTCTTGGCTTAACGAAATCTGAGTTGTCCCCTGAGTACACTACCTCCCCTAGACCCTCTGAAACGAAGGCTATTTTCTCTGTTATGTCTTACCATGTTCATGGTCAAGAGGAGATCCAGGGTCTCCTTCACTCACCATTGCTTCTTCCAGACCATCGCCCTGCAGAAATCCCTGCTCCTTTGAGCTCCCTATTTGGCAATAGCACCTCTTCTTTGTTTTCAAGGCAGTGTTCTGAGCTCCTGGCACTGCTCCCTCATTCACTGAAGACTTTACCTCCTTCCATCATCCCAGACAACTCAGTGTCCACACAGGTAACAATGGTAAAGCCCTTGCCTCAATGTTTGACCTTTTTATTTCTTCTGCTTCACCCCAGCAACTCATTTCCAAAATCACGGCATGAACACAACACAATCAAAGCCCTTCCGAAATCAACAGTCTGACCATAACCTCCTTTCTCCTGCCTCTTTTGCTCAAGAGCATCTTCTCCAGCGGCCTCGGCTACTTGGAAGGGACCCTTCACCTTCTCTTCTTAGTCCCCCAGTCTCCGTTCCTCTGCTCATCCAGCTTAGACGGCACAGATCATTTCAGTCTCTTTCGCCTTCTTGCCTTTCACTACTTCCTTTTAGCCACAGGCCACTCCTACCTTTTTCAGGAGTTGACTTCTTTAGCTTGTGTTTACTTCTTCCCTTTCTGGTACTTTCTTCTCGATCTCCTTTGACAACTTCTGTCATTTGTCACCCAATTCTTCTTTCGCCCCCTTCAATGCACCTGCAGGTAAAAGCCAGAGGGATTGCAGCCTCCATCTACCTCCCAGGTTCAAAAGCCTCCAGTATCTTCTATTTAATTTAGGGGGGAAAAAACATGAAATCCTTAACATGGTCTTCTACAGCCCCAAGTAACACACACTGCCTCCGTCTGGACCTCCGACATTTCTCCAAGCTCCCTGCACTCCAACCACCTGACCTTCGTGCTGGTCCCGAAGCAAGTGCAGCCTGTTCCCTCCTTGTGCTTTGGCATGTGCTCTCCTTCCGTCTGCCTGGAGCATGGTGTTTCCCAGGCTTTGCCTAATTGACTCCATCCACTCATCAGTGCTTTGCTCAGATATCAGTATTGCATGGAAGCCCATCTAAATCTCACCTCTGTTATTCTTTCCTATCTCCCTGACCTTTTTTAGACCAATCGTCACCATGCTTAATTATCTATTTTATTCATGTAATAATTTGCTTAATATTTCTAAGCTCTACAAGGGAAAGACCAGGTCTATTTTGTTTATCACTGTATCTTCAGTGCTTGGAACACATAATAATGCCATGACAGAAGGAATAATAATGATGTTCATGTATCTGTTTGGTGGCACTGCAAGTGGCCAAACTGCTTCCTTCCACAGTTTAGGAGACATGGGGCATGGGAATTGAATTATCTTTATACTGCTTTGAAAAAAATCCTCAGTATTTCCTCCTCTATACACACAAGCAAAAAGCTCAAAATTGTTATCAAGCTATGAATAGCAGTGTGTTAAATGTCCATTTTGGAGTTAATATATCTACTTTGTATTCCAGTTTCCAAAGGCACTAGCTAGGTGACCCTGGGCAAATTCCATAACCTCTCTGCAGTCCAATTTCCTCTTTTGAAAAGTAGGAGCAATAGTACTAGCTTACAGAGTTATTCTGCAGAAAACGAGATATAATTCAGACAACAGCCCAGTGCCTAGCACTTAACAGGAGCCCTACAGAGGTTAGTTTCTATCTGACACCTATTTCTACATCACTAATGTTAATATTGCCGTCTTGTACATCCCATCAGATAGTTCCATTAAGCTAATGAAATAATCTCACACTTACTATTACAAGGATTCTAACTCATTTCAAAGTTTCTTCACCTTCTAGTTATTTTAGGGAGTTTTCAGAAGGTGTCTCATATGTATTCAGGAAGAATAATTAATTCTCAATTACTCATGTTCCCCTCAGATTTGGGTTCCTGTCTCTGATAGTGACAACCAAGTCTTCCCCGTTGCAGTCACCCCACTGGAACTGTTTGATCACCAACTAGCACTGATGCAAGATGTGCTGTGCAAAGCTCAACTTCCCCGAGGTGATTCTTACATGCTGAGATGCAATGCCATGCTGCTCCCTGGTGCAGACCCTCGTCCTCTCTCCTTGTAATGCCATTAGGATCAATTTTTCTGACTAGAAAGTGAGCAATTCTTCACATTCCCACCTTTGTGCTACTCACTGTTAGCATCTATTAGAGACTTTTGTAAATACTCTTCTCTTTTACAAAAAAACCCACCTTTTTCTCTAGGGTCCAATCATAAACTTATGTGGCTTTGTATTAGTCTGCTAAAGCTGCGTAACAACATATCACACAGTGGGTGGCTAAAAAAATACAAATTTATTTTCAATAAATCCAAGATCAAGATATCTCAGATTTGGTTTTTGATAAGGCCCCTCTCCTTAGCTTGCAGATAGCACCTCCTTGCTGTATTCTCACAGGGCTTTATATATACATGAGCAGAGAGAGAGAGAGAACGCACATGCACTGTGGTGTCTCTTTTCCTTCTTATAAAGACACCAGTCTTTTTTGGATTAGGGTCTCACCCTTCCAATCCCATTTAATATTAATTAGTTCCTTAAAGGCCCTATCTCCAAATACAGTCACACTGGGGGTTAGGGCTTCAACATATGAATGGGGGTGGGGGTGGGGGTTGCACAGTTTAGTCCATAACAGGCCTGGACTAGGAAAACTGTATAATGGGTCATATATGAAATTTCCCATTCCCTCAAATAACCAATAAATTATTGTTAGACCCATTTTTTATACTCCCTCATTTCTTTTCCTTTGGTGTGGCTTACTTCCTCTTAAGGTTCCTTGTTCCGAATTTGATAAATAGACCTTTGATAAATTAGGAGCAAGACTCCTTATTCCTCATCTGATAAATTCACCCGACCCTACCCCATTTCTGGCCAGACATATTTGAATCAGTTTGATCTCCTGCTCCCACTCCCATCCGCACACAGTAGGTTTTCAGCACCAAAGCAAAGACAGCCACCCAAGGTGATAATGACCCAGCGCTTCTTTAGTTCCTGAATGTTTCTCTCAGATGCTATAGAAAATGAGAGCTTTGCAAAGAATCAATCTTTCATCAATTGTTGGATGTTCATTCTCTGCATTTTCTCAATCATGTAGCCAAAAAGATTAGTAATTCACTACCCAATAACCTAATTTATTACAAAAGGCCATGGGAAGTAATGATACCTTATCAGTTGCCAATCCCTCAGATAATAGGAAACAGTTATTTTTCTCTACTGGCTATTTGACTCTGAAATTAGGGGTGTTCCTAGCATAAAAGGGAAAGATGTAGTTTTACGTACATGTAAATTTGTATCTGAGCCCATTAACTGAGAAGGTTAGATTCTGGTGCTAATGAGGGAAAGGCAGAACTCCGATTTCCAGAGACCAGTTATATTCACACACGCGCGAAGCTCTACTCCCCAGCTTAATACCCTGTTTTTGCATAAGGCTGTGCCAGCAGTCATAAAAGGGACAATGTTGAAAGGTCTTGACAGTAGCTTATTCAGCAATCATTGGTTGAACTTCTTTTGTGTTCCAAGCTCGGCACAATGCAGTGAGGATATAAATATAAATAAAACACAACCCCTCCCCTCAACAGTCTTGCAGCCTAGTGCCTAGTAAGTGCAATTTATTAACATTACTGAAATATAAACAATCATCCTACTTGTGTGGTTTATCCTGAATATTAAATACTTGTATATTTTATAGGACTTTGCAACTTAGCAAGTGTTTTTGTGTGATTACCTCATTTTATCCTCAAAGTCATGCCCATAAGTAGGTGTCATTAACCCTGATTTGGAGATGAAAAAACACAACATTAAAAAGTTTAAGTGAGTCACCCAAGGTTACAGAGCAGGTGGGCAAACTCAGGCCTTCAAAGCCCAAGTCCTGTGTCATCAAAACATGTATAAGCCCTTGCCACATTTATACCCAGAATGGTCTATTGTTTCATCTAATTATACTTTTTTTTGTAATTTTATAAACAATTGCCAATGTCAAAAGTGTATTTTTGATAACAAAGCTTCTGATCACTTCAAAGATGACAAAGAGAAACATAACACTGATGCTTAAATAAAGTCAAGTTATCAGTTTGCCCATACTAACTTGGTACTCCACAAAATAGTCTAAATATTCACAAAAATTGAATTTTGAGGCTCTGAATCACATCATAATGTTTCATAAGCCAAAAAGACATTTTTGAAAATAAGAGTATTTTTCTCTCTTCTTTATGCTGGTGTACAAAATTCAGCTCCAATAATTAACGTTTAGGTTTGCACTAAGTGACACATGGAGAAATTTCTACTCTTTGTTAAACCCATAGGTGTCAAGATGTCTGCTGAAAAGTTTGATAAGAGTTCCATATTTGCATATTGCTTTATTTCTTATTTCACACAATAAGGTTTTGTTTTCTGAGAGTTCATGGAGATTCAGTGAAAACCGGCACACGCAGCTTATTGGCAGTAATCTGCTAAGCACATCTAGCTGCCGGTCAGAAGACCTAAGTGTAAAGATTCTCAAACCTGGCCACATGTTGGAATCACTAGGCAAGCTTTAAAAATTCAGATGTCGAGTCCCAGCCTCAAAATTCTGATTTAATTGGTCTGGGGTGCATCAGTTAATTGGACTTTCTGAAAGCTCTGCAAGTAATTGAAGGTGCAGTCAAGCTTGAAAACCATCACCTTGAGACAGTCAAAGAGTGGTTCCAAGACAAGACTTGGGAACTCGTTAAAGGTGCAAATCTGGAGCCCCGCCCCAAACCTACTGAATTGGAACTTGGTGGTGGTGGTCGGCAGGTATCCCAGGATGAAGTTTGGGAACCTTTGTCTTTAAGGGAAAATAAAAGGATATTAACAGGTCATTGACAGATGCTATAGGCATCAAAATATTTCTTTAAACAAACAATAAGCTTTAGTGAATCTCGGGTATTTGAGAAGAGTGAATGTTTTTGGTAAATGTTATGTTATTTCTAACCCTTTGCAATAAACAACACTTAGACAAAGGAGATCGCTGTCCATTGCCAGTGCAACAGGGAAGCAGAAGTTGGTGCTGGAGGACAAGCCTGGGAGCCATGGGTAACAGAATCGATGTTTACCAAATGGCCACAGAGAAGGGGAGTCACTGTACATGAATAAAGAGTGTCTATCTGCCACCATGCTCGCAGTTTTACTCTGCTAACTTTTTTTGGTCAACAACTAGAAATGGCTCTCTCAAACAGAAAGGATTGTGGAAGATATTGTGGAATAAATAATCATCTTGTTATGTAATATATACCTTAGGCTGTGAGTATAAATGTTCTTGAATTTTTCAAGACAAGTACTACAAAAGCTTTTAAATTTTTTTTGTCCATATTGCGTGATGCCTTAGTTATGGTCCTCTTGATCCAAACCGCTTGGTTTCCTCACACACTGTTTACCAAGAGATTACACCACAATAAATATGAAAAGTCCTTATCACCTTGGAACATTTTGCTGCATTTTTCACTTGGAAAAAAGGCTTTTTTAAGTGCTCTGAACTTTTTTTCTTTTGTTGGAGGAAAACAAAAGAAAAATAAAAGCTCTATATGCCACATTATGCCAATTGTTAAAATGAAAACCCTGCCTGCCTATTTTTTCAGACAGTTATTTCTTTGCCAGAAGATGTCTAAGAGATGCTAAGGAGCCTCTGTCACCACCCAGCTACCTGCTGTTTTTTCTGAGCCATTCGCAGTGAATGCACCCTTAGCAGCTCCTCATCAAGCTCAAACAGCTCAGTTGTCTGATCTTCTTTTTTTGTTTGTTTGTTTTTTTTTTTTTTTTTTTTTTTGCCTAAAAGGCTGCCCTTCAGAAATAAAGGTGAGATAAGGACTTGTATATATTATCCCAAACTTTCTGGCCTGTGATGTTTTTGCTGAGCCCTCCTCTGATAGTCTTATGGAAGTTTCCTTGTATGTGAAGAGTTGCCTTTCTTTTGCTGCTTTCAAAATTCTTTGTCCTTTAACAGTTGAGAATTTGATTACAGTAAGTCCTACTGTAACATTGTTGATAGATTCTTGGAAACTGTGACTTTAAGAAAAATGACATATGGCAGGTCCCCAAACAATGTCATTTTGTTCATCATCGTTTCATTATAATGTTGATGGTGAGAGAAAAAATGGTACCGTTATGTGTCATTTCATTTAAAGTTTTGGTTAAGAAGAGCATATCACTAATGTTAAGTGAAGACTTACTGTATTGTGCATCTTGTTGAAGACCTCTTTATAGTTGATGTATTTGAGATTCTTTGGGCTTTGTGGATTTGGATGTTTATTTTCTTCTCCAGATTTGAGAAATTTTCTGTCATCATTTTGTTAAATAAGCTTTTTTCCTCTTTCTTTTACTCTGCTCCTTCTGTGACGCTCATAATGCATTATTAGTTCATTTGATGGTCTCCCATTGTTTCTATAGGCTTTCTTTGTTTTTGTTTTTTTATTTTTTTCTATTTCTGTTCCTCTTACTATACAATTTATTTCAAGAGACTTGTCTTTGAGCTCACTGACTCCTTCTTCTGCTTGATTGAGTCAGATGTTGAAGCTCTCTATAAGTTTTTAATTTCAATCATTGCATTCTTTAGCTCCAGAACTTATGATTTTCTTTTATAATTTTTGTCTTTGTTAAACTTTTCATTTTATTTTTCATTTTGTTAGTGTATTGTTTTCTTGATAGCATTTAGTTATCTGTGTTCTCTTGTAGCTCACTGACCTTCTTTAAGGAAATTATTTTGAATTATTGGTCAGGCAGTTTGTAGATCTCATTGTCTCTATAGCTCTCCAAATTCTTTCACTAGATCCCTCATATTTACCGATATTCGTCTCATAGTCTCTACCTCTAATTTGATTGCTACCATGATTCGGTGAAAACAGCAAGTGCATTAAAATCAGATATCCCTCGGTTTAAGTCTTGACTGAAACACTTTCCAGTGATGACCTTTAAAAGTAATTTTATGCCTTTGAACTTCAAATCTTTTACCTGTCATAGCAAATGCTGTCTGCAAAATATGCCCTGACTGCTAGTTCTTGTGCATGTCTTACAGCTTCCTATTACAAGTGCCTATAACTCTCTGCCTGAGGGCTTTCTTAGAATATAGGAACACAATTAGCCTGACAGTGGGGCACACCAGAATTTCTGGGTTTTTGATGTGTTTTTAAGCAGCCCTGAGAAAATGGTGGATATACATTTGGAGTTAAAGACCTGGATTCCTATCCCTTGGGTGTGATAACAATGAGGCATGTTCAACAATATCTTCCAGATTTCCACACTTGGATTGAGCTTTAATTGCCTACAATGGTGACCTGCTCAATATATACTTTAGTGGCTTTCTTCCCTTCCCTGTTTGACTTCTGTAGTCTCAAGTTAGTTATCTGGTGAGATCACTTACAAAATCAACTGTTTATACTTGAATCTTTACTTCAAGCTTAAATTCTGGAGGAATGCAAGCTAAGACACCTGTAACTATGAATTATAAAAGTAATAATTACAACATATAATTAATTGAGCATGAAAAATACATGACATATTGTAATAAGATCTCTATGTTCCTTCTCATGAGCCAATTGAGAAGATATTACCCTCCTGATTTAACAGATGATATAACTGAGTCATAAAGAGTAATTCATCAAATCACACAAATGTGTTTGAGATAAACCATAATTCTATTCCAGACCCTTGACCTCTTCAGTAATTATACTGCATTTTCAGCTGGCATAGTGAAAAAAAAGCAAGAGTCTAGAAATTAGGAATTACCCAGAACAAGGCTTTATAAACCTTCTAATGATTTCTTTGTTATAAAAAGGAAAAGAGAATGATTTAAGAACTTCTTCGCGGGTGGAGGGACTGAGATTAGGATCAGATTTGTATTGTTGGAAGATTACGTGGCAGAGGCATGAGGAAACTAGTTAGAGCCTGTTGCAATAATTTCAGGAATGGTTCACTTTTCTAAGGAAATGGCAGTGGGAATGGTTGTACTTAATGATGAATGGCAAGTGCTGATAAGGGGAGGAGAGTCCTCAGAACATTCTAGGTTTCTGATGTAAGTGACCAGGCATTAAAATTTACATTTGCTGATATACAGGGCACAGGAAACTATTTTAGAAGGGGATATAGGTATACTTATGAAGGAAAGGTAAACAGTCAGTTATAATATGGAGTAAAATATATTAACATAGGTAAATGTAAAAGGGCATTGGAGATACATGTGGCATTTAATTCAATCCCAAGGCATGATCAGTGAAGGGAGAGATAACTAAGCTTAGATATTAATGATAAAGAAATGCTATCCATATTTCTCCATATCCTACATATACCTTAACTATATTTTACAGCCAAATGAGTCACCTTTTGGTAGCTGCTAGTCTGTTTTTAACATATTGCAATCTAATGTAACTCATTATTTAAAGTTTAAGGGCACTCTCCACTCCAAAAATCTCTAAATAGCATTAATAATATTTAGCATCATCATCTGTTCCTCTATCCCTCTGCTTCTCCCTTCTCCACGGACATTATTAATACTAGTTCACATTTTAGATGAAAGTTAAAATACCAGTCAGATACTGACAAATATAGGACAGAAGCCTCTCAAAGTCTTTAAGCACACTTCAGGTAGAAGTCACAGGGAGAAGCATCTGCCAGTCTACTTCTTTTGTTCTAAAACACCAGAACATTTATAGTTTATTCCTGGAGATATGATTCTACATTGACAGTGATATGATATCTTTTCATCAATGAACTGTGTGTTTAGATAGGACTCTCAATACCTGAGTTTTTCTGCTCTGTAGGAAGTCAATGTCAGTGCAAAGACCCAGAGAGCATTCCTGGATATGTTGAGTAAGATGATCAACCAGGGTATCTGTTTGGGTCATATCCATAAATTTCAGCCATGGGCATCCCTGGAACCAACTACCTTTTGAAATCAATGCCCAAAATCCATTATTAATCAATTCCTAGGCAATTTATTTATTATACTAATGTGGTACACAGAATAACAACCCCCCTCAAAGACATCCTGATATCTAGTCCCTAATACCTACTACTTGTGAATATGTACTTTTCATGGCAAAAAAAGGACTTTGAAGGTGTGATTAGGGATCTGGAGATGGAGAGATTATCCTGGATTACTCTAGAGCTAAATTCCACCCCAAGCAACCTTACAAGAGGAAGGCAGGAGGATCAGAGTCAGAAAGAGGAAGTATAAGGGTGAAGCAGATGTCAGAAAGGAGAGAAAATGCTACACTACTGGCTTTGAAGATGGAGGAAAAAAACATGAGACAATGACTGTAGTGGCCTATAGTCAGTAGAACAGATAAGGAAATGGATTTTTCCCTAGAGTCTCCAGAAGGAAAGCAGGCCTATCAACACCTTGGTTTTAGGCCAGGGAAGCTGATTTCAGACTTCCAGTCTCCAGAACTATAGGAGAATAAATCTATGTTGTTTTATGCACTAAGTTTTTGACGATTTCTTATAGCAACAATAGGAAACTAATAGAACTGGTGAGCAGCAGTATCATTTATGGCAGACTGTAGTTCAATTGTTTTGAAGAAAATCATGCTGTCTGCCTTGATACATACTGACTCTAGAATGCAATCAACCAAATATTAACAGCAACCTTTAATTTACATAGTTTTTCATGTTTTCAATTTATGTTCTAGATGAAGGAACTAAATAATGTCACAATAAAATGTAATAAACAGCCTAATGAAGTTACAAAAGAGTATTTGCCAGCTTTAGACCTGTGTTGTTTGATCTGGTAGCCACATTTGGGTATCAAATTTAAGTAAATTAAATTAAAACTTGAATTCCTCAATTACACTAGCCACATTTCAGGGGCTTAATAGCTATCTTTCACTAATGGTTTCTGTATTGGAAAGTGAAGATTACAGAATATTTCCATTGTGCTGCTCTTGAGCACCTCTCTCCCTTCTCTCTCTCTTTCTCTCTTTGTCTCTCTCTCCCCCCAACCTCTGTGTTTGAGTTTGGCCATAGAATCTTTCACAAGTCACCTCTTCCAGAATGGACATTGAATTCTTAAAATTGACAACACATCTACACCTCTTATAATTTCAATCTTCTTATTTAGAAAACCCTAAATAAAAGCACCAAAGCATGAAGTATCATGACTTTCTGCCTCAACAAAAAAATGAATTGATAATCTGGAAAATCAAGAGTCAGCAAAAAAGTATAAGTAACATGAAAGAGTGATGAAACACTTTTGAAAAATTTAAAACAGAAACTAAAAAAAAATCCAGCAAGAAATAATAAAATCCCAGACTGGAGGTAAATAGTCATTGTAATTTAAAGAACAAGTTCAAGAACAAGAAGAAGATTAACCTCTCTCTGTCTCACTCTGTCTCTCACAAACACACACACACACACACACACACACACACACATACAGGCTTCCCTCGCTCTTTGGGAAGGAGGACAGAGGATCATTAGAAAGTATATAAACAACCATGAATTCTACTCCAAAGAGAACTCATTAAAATTTAATTGGCCCTAGTTTATTAAAAAAAAAAACCTACCTGTAATTAAATAATCGAGTGAAACCAGGATCTCTTAAGGTATAAAGGAATTAATACTGACTCTTGGAATTATGCTCTCAGACTTTAAACATAATGCCAATGGTAGTATTTTTACACAGGATTGGTGTTGAAAATTCATGTCGGGGAATCTCATTATAATGATGGAGAAGTGTGCAAAGCTAATACTCTACTTGCAGCTAAGGTTTTTTGCAGCGTAGTAACATTGATATTAAGGAAGTATATGCATTGTGAAAATACAGAAATCTCGTTTCCAGTTTAGAGGAAATAAAGGAGGCATACGAAAATGCTTCAGGCTGTCAGAAAAGTTGGCTCTTGATAGAAATATTGACCACAGCTGCCTAAATTGATGACTGCAGTGTCTCGAGAAGGAAATGGGGTTTCGGGCTTTGAGAAGGGGAAGCATAAAGTTGTGTTGAGGCACGGAAGAGAGACAGAAATTCTGTAAGGGAAAAGATGCAGACGTGAGATAACTGAGATGGATATGTTAACAAAGGACACTGAAAGACATAATATAGGAACAGCCTGTCACCTACACTACACAAACACCCAAGGACTTCTGCAGAAGCTATAAACAACTGAACTGTTTCCTTTGATGACCCATCTAGCTGCCCAAGGGCAGAATATCACAACTGGTGCAGGCTGCCAGGTAACCAGTATCTGATTCAAGAAGAGGAAAACAAAGTTTGCCTTCTAAATGTCTGCAGATTCTTCTTCTTTTCTCTTTATCATATTTAAATCCTGTTTTTGCTGTTCATAAATGAGATCAATGTATTTATTAGTTTTCTTTGTATACAACTAAAATACTGTGCTAATAATTACATATGTTGGATTTATTCCATGACAGGAAGAATGAGGTAAGATGATGGAGAATTTAGAAGAAATCTTTGGCTGATCAGGTCTCCATTAAAGCAGGATACACTCCAGATCCCTGAAGAAGGTGGTTATAATCCTTTTTCGTCAGAGAGCCTCCTAAAATAGGCCTTTTCTCAATTTCCTGTTAAACTCAAAATGAACAGTTTATATGGAAGTGAGTACCATACAACTTCATTACCCTGAAAGGATAAAGTCAGGATTTACCTGCGTAAGGAAACAGTTTCCCACTGCTTTTTTAAAAATAAACTTTTTGTTTTAGAATAGTTTTAGACTTACCAAAAATTGCAAATATTTTCTATATACCGTACATCTAGTCTCCCCAACTACTAACATCTTATGTTAATATAGTATACATACTACAATTAACTAAGTGATATTGATACATTATTATCAAATATAGTTTATACTTTTTCAGATTTCCATAGTTTGTACCTAATTGCGTTTTTCATTCCAGGGTACCACATTACACTTACTCATCATGTCCCCTTAGGGTCTTCTTGGCTGTGATAATTTTCTCAAATATTTTGTGTTTTTGATGACCTTGACAGTTTGAAGATCATTGGTCAGGTATTTTGTAAAATGCCCCTCAATCAGGATTTGTCTGATGTATTCCTCATGATTATATTACAGTTATGTGTTTTGGGGATAAGGAACAAACAAGTAAAATGACATTTTCCTCACATCATACATATCAACATGACTTATCACTAATGATGTCAACTTTGATTACCTAGTTGAAGTGTTAATCAGATTTCTCCACTAGAATGTTACTCTTTTTCTCCCCTTTCCATACTGCATTTACTTTTTGGAAGGAACTCACTATGTCCAGACCACAGCTAAGGAGTAGGAAGTTATGCTCCATTTCCTTAAGGGCAGAATTTCCCCATAAATTATTTGGAATTCTTCTTTATGGAAGATTTGTTTATTCTCCCTCATTTTTTATTCAATCATTTATTTATGAAAGTATAAACCCATGGATGTTTATTTTGGATTATAACCTGATACCTCTTTATTTATTTGTTGCTTAAATTATTCCAATTTTGGCCATTAGGATGTGTTTCATCTGGTTTCTGTGTCCCTTTGACATACTCCCATCAATGTAGGGTAGTTTGTTTGTTTGTTTATTTTCAGTACTTTCTTATATTACGGCACTGCAAAATTCTCTAGGTTCATTCTGTATATTCCCTGCCCCAGTCCTAAAATCAACCATTTCCCCAAGGATCTCTGGTTTCTTTTCTTGGACTAAGGTATTAGAAACCAAGATCCACACACTAGGAACACTTGTTGCTACTGAGGCATTGTTAGCTTCTCTCAGCTGATAGAGCAAGAGTATATAGATGCATACCACCCATGTATGTACACATATCTACGAATATTTCTATATGTAAACATATGTATTTATACTAATCCAAACATGAATTAAGACTAATATCTCCACCTTTAATTCATTATCAGATGAACCATTCTAGCCTCTTCCCTTGCTCATCTGTAACTTCCCACCCCAACGGCGAGAAACCTGGTTCCTACCATCTGTGATTTATTTATTTATTTCTTCAATTTCAATATATGTATCTAGCGGTATCAGAATGGTTAAACCCATTCTCCATGGAAAACAGCATTATCAACTATAATACTGTGTTTATGCACAATCTCTTTTGCTTTTAGTATTGCCAAGTAGACTAATTTCCAAAGTTATTTAGGTCAGCACCATTTGGCCCCACTCACTTCAGTGAGATGATTTCATAATTTGTAATACAGTTAAATCATTTTGTCACATTCTGGATTCCACACACAACAAGACTTATGCATCTGGAATAAATCTCACTGGGTGTTGTGTATAATTTTGGGGTTAGATCTTCTAATATTTTGTTAAAGATTTTTATATCTGAGTTCATGAGGAATATTGGTCTATAGTTTCACCTAATTCTAACATCTTTATCTGGTTTGGGTGATGGGGTAATGTGGGCTTCACATTGTCTCTGCTTCTATTTTGTAGAAAGATTATGGAGAATTAATATCATTTCTTTTTAGAAAGTTTTGTAGAATTCAGGCAGGGTGTGGTGGCTCACACCTGTAATTCCAGCATTTTGGGAGTCTTAGGCAGGAAGATGGCTTGAGGCCAGGAGTTTGAGACCAGCCTGGGCAAAATAGTGAAACCTCTTCTCTATAAAAATTTTTTAAAAAAAAATTGGTCAGGCGTGGTGGCATGTTGCCTATAGTCCTAGCTACTCACGAGGCTGAGGTGGGAGGATCACTGGAGCCCAGGAGTTTGAGGTTGCTATGAGCTGCAGTTGCACCACTGTACTCTAGCCCGGCTGACAGAATGTGATACTGTCTAAAAAAAAAAAAAAAAAAAAAGTTTTGTAGAATTCATCAGTGAAACCATCTGGGTCTGGTGTTTTCCTTTTTTTGGAAGTTATTAACTATTGATTCAATTTTAATAGATTACCATTTCAGATTATCTGTTTCTCCTTGTGTATATTTTGTTACTTTGTGTCTTTTAAGGAAGTGGGTCATTTCAGCTAAGTTATCAAATTTTGGAGCAAAGAGTTGTTTTTAGTATTCTTTGTTATCTTTTTAATGAACATGGGATCAGTAGTGATGATCTTGTTTTCCTTTCTGATATTGTTACATTGTGCTGTCTTTCTTTTTCTCCTGATTAGACTGCCTAGAAATTGATAAATTTTATTGATTTTTTTCTAAAGAACCAGCATTTCATTTTGTTGATTGTATCTGTTTTTCTTGTTTTCATTTTAATTGATTTCTGCTCTAATTTTTATTATTTATTTTCTTCTGCATGTTTTAGGCTTAAAATGTTATTCTTTCCTTGGTTTCCTGAGGTGAAATCTTAGATTATTGATTTTAAAGCCTTCTTCTTTTCAAATATATGTCTCTTTACAATGAGTCTCCCAGGAGTCCTGTGTGCTTCTTTTACCTGGATATCTAGATTTCTTGCAAGGCCAGGGAAATTTTCCTCAATTATTTCCTGAAATAAATTATCTAACCCTTGTGTATTTTCTTCTTCACCCTCAGGCATGCCTATTATTCTTATGTTTGACATCTTTACATGATCCCACATTTCTTGTAGACTTTGTTTGTTTCTTTATTTCTCTGTTCTTTCTCTTTGACTGATTTGTTTAGCTCATAGCTGTGGTCTTCAAGCTCTGAGATTCTTTCTTCTGCCTGATGTAGCCTATTCTTAAGGGTTTCCACTGTGTTTTGTAATTCTTTGAATGAATTTTCCATTTCAAGAATTTCTGTTTTGTTTTTATTTAATAATTTGATTTCCTTAGAGAATTTTTAATTCATTTCCTGCTTTTTTTTTTGTAGCTTCTTTGTGTTGGGTTTCTATTTTCTCTTGTTTTTCATTGAGCTTTCTAATAATCTATATTCAAAATTCTTCATCTCTCATTGTAACCATTTTGTTTAAGTTGGTAACCATTGGTAGAGAGTTATTGTTTTCTTTTGGGGGTGTCCTTTCACTCTGATTTTTCATGTTTACAGAGTTCTTTCACTGATTCCTTCTCATCTGGCCTCTTAATCGAGAGCTGGGGGTGGTAGGGCTAGCTTGTGCACCTATCTCTGAGGCTGCAAAGATTAATCCCTGACCATACTAGGGGGAGGAGTTCTGGTCCTGAGTTGCCTTTGGGGTGTTTTAGTAGGTTTGATGAATCTCTCAGGTTACCTCTTACCTGTCGTCTTTACCTCTTCCCAACAGAGCATAGTACGTTTGGTCTCCCAGCTTAATTTCTGAGCTGGTGAATTGTTCTTGTGGGTACAATCCACTGCTCCCTAATTGCTTTAGTTGGAAGGTATTATTTACCTATGGGGTTGTTCCCCCAATCTTTGATCGTAGTTTGTGTGGAGCAGCCAGCTGCCAAGGTAATCTTTTGTGCTGTAGTAGGCTCCTGTCCCCCAGGTGGGGCACATGAATGTCCCAAACTTTAGGATAGACTCTGTAGCTCCCAGAGACTTCCTTGGTCCCTACTCACCCTGAAGGGGGTGAGGGGAGGAGAGCAAGACAGATTGTGCCTGGAATGCAAAAGCCTGAGGGTCCTTACTAAGCCTCAGCAGGGCTCAGAGGTTTCTTATCTGGCTGCTAGGGGGAGCTGCTGATAGGGAGTTCAGAGCAATCTCTGCATTCCAGGAGGGCTGTCCCTGTGGGAGGGGGCCTATTTGTGTGTTTGCAAAGGCCTGGTTTCTCTGTAGGGTGGGGTGAGCACCCTCCCTATTTTCTCCCTGGAACTTCACAGTCCTCTCCCCTCAGATCAGTCCAAGTGCATGTGTTCCCTTGCCACCCAAATCCACCTCTGGGGTCCATGTGTCTGACCCTCTGGTGTGTGTTTCTGTTCTCAGTGGCAGGCACACTCAGGAATAGGCCCCTGCCACAAGGAAACAAGCCTGTGGCACAGAGCACTCTCAGGGTTGCTATGGAGGGAGAGGCCATGGCCTCCCTGCACTACTCCCGTACCTGGGAGGCACTGGTCCAGCCCACCTGTCCAAGCTACCAGAAGGTGATCCTGCTAAATGCTAGCTCAGGGACAAGCAGGCCTCTCAGCACCAAGCACTCCATGGGGGGTGGGGGGAAAGGGTCCATGGCTAAAAGTTGTCTCAAGCCAAAATTGCTTTCTGTGTTGCCCGGAATGGGGGAGATGCAGAGGAGGAAGCGTTTAGGTGCAAGAAAGCCAGCTTTCTGGTCCCTCATGGCACTATCCTATCGGGTGAGAGTTTTTGTGTCCTGTGGCTTGCCAAAGGCACCCAAGTAGTGGAAGGGGACCCCCTCTTACACTTTCACTTGGCTTTGGGCTTCTCTGGATTTGGTCTGCACCTCTGCTGTCCTCTCTTCTCTTTCTTCCTCTTTCACATCTTCGCAGCCCTTCTCAGTGGGATCCCTGGATGCTTTTGTTGTCTCTCCCTGTAATCTATACCCAAGCTGAAATTGCTCTCACTTCTCCTTAGACCAACCTTACACCCTCCAGCTGGGACAGTCCAATGAGTGCTGTCTCTCATTGCTCATCTTGCCTGCCCCTCAACATTCCATTTTCATCATTGGACATATCATCCAGACAGAAAATTAACAAAGAAACATTGGAATTAATCTACACTACACACCAAATGGACCTAAAAGTTATTTACAGAACATTTCATCCAATAGCTGCAGAATACACATTCTCCTCAGCTCATTTTCAAGGAGAGACCAGTGGTGGCTCACACTCATCAAACTGCTGCTGCTTCAGTTCTATCATGATTCTGTTCAGGGCAAAGATCTCTGTTCTTTGTCTTTGCTTCAGCTCTCGCTGGACTGATTTCTGCTTAACCTTCTCAACTCTGCTGAAAGGTTCCTTAACTTTGGGTTTTTCTTTATATGCAGGTGGATCCGTGGCTTGGTTTCTGGATACTTCTTAGTTAGGTCTGACACCACAGTGTGCTGTACCCAGCATGGGACTGTCATAATTGGGACACAGAAGCCCAGAGGGACAGGGCAGCTGAAGTCTCACACCAGTCTCCAGCCTTCGGACCAGGGCGTTCCCACCACTGCAGGGCCACAAAATAGTCTTAAAAAATTCAAAAAAATTTAAATCATATCAAGTATTTTCTCTGACCACAATGGAGTAAATCTAGTAGGATCTAAATAGACATTTCTCAAAAGAAGACATATAAATGGCCAACATGTATATGTAAAAATGGTCAACATCATAGTCATCAGAGAAATGCAAATCAAAACTACAATGAGATATTATCTCGCCCGAGTTAAAATGGCTTTTTATCAAAAACAGAGGCAGTAATGAATACTGGCGAGGATGTGGAGAAAGGGGAACACTTGTACACTGTTGAAAGGAAAGTAATTTAGTACAACCAATATGGAGAACAGTATGGAGCTTCCTCCAAAAACTAAAACTAGAGCTACCATATGGCCCAGCAATCCCACTGCTGGGTATATATTCAAAGGGGTGGGAAAATCAGCATATCAAAAAGATATCTGCACTCCTGTGTTTATTCCAGCAGTATTCACAATAGCCAATATTTGGAATCAACTTAATTGTCCATCAGCAAATGAATGGATAAAGCAATTGTGGTACATAGACACAAGGGAATATTATATAGTCATAAAAAGAATGAAATTCTGCCATTTGCAATAGCATTGATGGAACTGGAGAAAATTAGGTTAAGTGAAATAAGCCAAGCACAGAAAGACAAATCTTGTATGTTCTCACTCATATGCAGGAGCTAAATATTAGAAACAATTGATCTCATGAGACAGAGTATAGAATGATCATTATCAAAAGCTGGGAAGGGAGGCAGGGGCGGATAAAGTAGGGATGGTTAATGGGTACAAAAATATAGTTGGATAGTTAGATAGAATGAACAGTATGTGATTGCATGACAATGTGACTATAATCAACAACAAATTAAGATATGCTTTTAAATAACTAAACAAGTGGAATTGGAATATTCCTAATGCAAATAAATGATAAATGCCTGAGGTGATGGATACCCCAGTTACCCTGATTTGATTAATTTTCATTGTATGTCTGTATTAAACATCACATGTACCCCATAAATATATACAACTATTATATACCCATAATAATTTAAAATAAAAAAAATTTAAAAAGATAAGTGACTTAAAAGATATATTTATTTGGCCAACTTTTAATACATCAGGTCTCTGTAACAATTCAAATGTTTGATCTAGCAAAATATGGTTTATTAATTCTTTCATCCACTCATTTAAAATTCATTGAAAGACCACCTTTATCAGAAACTAGATATTATACGCGATGCATTATAACTAATGTTTATACTAGATAGATATTGGGGAACTATCATAAACAAATACATGCTCAAAGATAATGTTCCTATGTGAAAAATTTGGAGAACAAATAGTATTTATATATTTTACATTTAAATAAAATATTTAACCTATGTAAATTATTTTTATTCTTCATTTTAATCTATATTTTAATTGATCAATGTATTAGTTTTCTATTGTGAATGTAACAAATTACCACAAAGTTACTGCTTAAAACAATACAGAGGCATTGTAGCTATGGAGATCCAAAATGGGTCTTACTGAGCTAAAATCAAGGTGCCAGAATGTCTGTGTTCCCTTCCACAGGCTCTAGGGGGAAAATCCATTTTTTGCTTTTTTCAGTTTCTAGATGCTGCTCACATTTCTTGGCTCACAGGCGCCTTTCATGCTCAAAGGCAGCAGTGGCCAGCAAATCCTTTCTCAGATTGCATCATTCTGGTACCACTTTTATCATCATATCTTTTTCGGTCATTGTGACTTCTTTTCTACTTCCCTCTTTCACATTTGTAGACCCTATGATTATACTGGGCCCACCTGGATAATTCAGGATATTCTCCCTATTTTAAAGTCAGCTAATTAGTAACCTTAATTCCCTTTGCCACTCACCGTAATATATTCACAGGTTATGGGGATTAGGATATGGGTATCTTTGGGCCGCCATTGTTTTGCCTAGCATAATTAACAAACTACTAGTTTCAATTTTGTCAGATAATAAAGGTAACATTCTGGCTAAATTTGGCCACTAGTTCACATCTTAACAGGAACTCGTCCAGTTACTTGGCTCATATCCAAACTCCAAGCAATGGTTAAATCCCATTCCCTAAGTCTAGATCCTCCACAACCACAGCAGTTGGTACTGGTGTATAGTCATTAGGTATCATCTGGAGAAGTCAGTGCTTCTCCTCCCTCAGGGTAGGCTACTGGGGACCTAGGAATTTGCTATGGAATTTAATAGGAGAGAAGGAGAAGGACAATATCTATCCATTCATCCTCCAATCTTCAACAGGTCATTCTTTACAGTCTATTCTTCCAGAGATGAGAAAAATTTAAAAAGAGAGCCCTAGTGGTTAAATTAATATTTCCAAAGCTGTTTATATAACAGAGAACAGATCATTTATGTGTGTGGCCTATTAATTAAGAACTCAATTAGGGGAAAATACTCAATATTAACAGTATAAAAATAAGCTCAGTTCTCTTCCTATGGTTTTTAATTATCACTTTCTTTTTAAGTCTTTCATTTTAGTTCTTGTTGTTTGTTTTTTGTTTAACAAGATATCTCTACCTAAAAGTGGCTACTTAAAACACCTTAACATTTTTGTTTTTAACTCTCAGAAACACCTCTTCCCTACACAATTCTAAACAAAAATTTGAAACTGCAAATGATAAATTGACAGGCCTCTATTTTATAATTTTAAATCAAATGGTCATTATGTTATTAATAGAAACTTTAATAGCTGCTTTAATAATTTATCAGGATTTATTTTAACTGAGTGTGGTAGAGAAGAAAATGGATTACTGACCTTTTATGAATGATAATTGAAATGACAAGGCCACCCTTTCTTCAAAAAGATATATTTTGTCTCACTTTAAATGAGGAGGTAGATAATTTCAGAATTTAGAGCACTTTGTGGGTTAGGGCAGAGAAGGGATAGGTGTAACAGGAGAGGAATTAGGCAGATTAAAAAATAACTAATTTGGAGGTGAAACTTATAAGTAAATTTTATTGGTAAATTGGAAACTTCTCATTCATTTCTTGTCTATCTCTTTTACAAAAATACTGAATCATTGATATATTATTGAATATTTTAAGAATTGAATTGAATTTATGCCAACATAAAATGAAAGTTAAAACTCCAGGCAATATTATTTTTTGCTTTATATTTGTAGCACTAACTGTTATACCTTGTTAAAAGCATGCATTTTTACTTGATAATAATATAGGCACATGTTTAGAATTTTTACACTAAACCATTCATTATTTTTCAACTTATATGACATATTGTCAGCCAAAGCTCATAAACATATTGTGTGTGAATTTCATACCTGTTCATTGCTTATTAAATAAATGGAAATGAGTCTTTCATTATCTCAGTGACAGCCTACATGTTGTTAACAAGATGAAAAGTGAAAACCTATGTCAATTGCTTAGCATTTCCCAAATAACTAGATAAACATTATAGTGTGAATAAAATATTAGCACAATTTAACAACTATTATTTACTTTTCATTTGGAGAATTTGGCATTGTGTAGCTAGTAAGTCCATAGTGATCAATGAACAGAACATATGCTTCTTGACTACTGGTTCGAGGCTATGAGCAATGGAGTTAGTAGCACTAAAATTGAAGATACAAGCCAGAAATATGTTGAAGATGTAGGTATAGGATATTTATTTCCTAACAAAAAATTAATGAGAAATCTAAAAAGACAAGCAGGGAAATAAATCAAAAACTTAAGATGTGTTCCATTGTAGAAACCACTTCTTACCTAAATATGTATAAAGTGGACCAGAGAATAGAACTAAACATCAGTGGCAAATATGTGGACTAGTTTTGATTGCCACAAAGAGCAGAATTCCAGGACTTTGTGAGATGTCTTCCTTTTCACTCAGTTCCCTCACATTCACACTGATATTTTAAAATCTGATTCCAGATAATGATTTGATTTTGGTTACCCGAGCTGTAGAGTGAATTATGGCAACGTGTTTACTATTCTTGATATTTGCTTTAAAGTCAGAAGGGTGTGCATTTTAATCCCAATTATGACACCTAATCAGCTGTAGGAACATGAGAAAATGTATTTATTTCTCTGAACCTATTTATTTCTGTAAAGAAAAGGCAAATACAATATACTTTATAGCAACATTGGGACAGTTAAGTGTAATACTGAATATTTAATTCTTACATAAGAATTCAGTAAATGGTAGTTGTCAATATTGTTGTCTTACTAATATTATTGGCATTCTTATTTTCTTATTATATCTTTCTACCTTTAGTTTTGCAACCTAAGGCAAGTTACTTATTCTTTTGTTGCCTTTGTCTCCAAATATGTAACATGGGTATAATAACAGTATCTATTCACTGGGTAACATGAGGGTGAAATGAGTTAATATATGTAAATTACTCTGTACAGAACACTCTGTACACTGTTTGTACTACATAAATGCTAACCATTGTTATTAGTGTTAGAGAAATTACATTTCATAAGCATCAGTGAACAGACTTGAGAAGTATTTGAGGAATATAAAAAGATTCATACATCAAAAACACTGATTTCTTCTGCTTACACAAAAGATTGATCTCACTGGCCAATTTTAAGGTTTTTGTTTGTTTGTTTGTTTGTTTGTTTGTTTGAGACAGAGTCTCACTCTTTTGCCTGGGCTAGAGTGAGTGCCGTGGCGTCAGCCTAGCTCACAGCAACCTCAAACTCCTGGGCTCAAGCGATCCTCCTGCCTCAGCCTCCCGAGTAGCTGGGACTACAGGCATGCGCCA
>CAUYSK010006001.1:0-26471 GCA_963575035.1 Avahi laniger | reverse complement strand
TCCTGGGCTCAAGCGATCCTCCTGCCTCAGCCTCCCGAGTAGCTGGGACTACAGGCATGCGCCACCAGGCCCGGCTAATTTTTTCTATATATTTTTAGTTGTCCAATTAATTTCTTTGTATTTTTAGTAGAGACGGGGTCTCGCTCTTGCTCGGGCTGGTTTCAAACTCCTGAGCTCAAACAATCCGCCCGCCTCGGCCTCCCAGAGAGCTAGGATTATAGGCGTGAGCCACCGCGCCCGGCCTCAGTCTCCTTTTAACACCCCTGTTGACAGAAAGTAATAAAGCCAGCAAGTAAAAAAAGATGTGGTTTGCAGAGTCCTCACCTTAGCATCAAAAAGCAGATTACAGAGGGAGAGTCTCCTCTTTGGTCACTTCCCTACGTACCCTTCTATACAGTTTCTTTGCTGGAAACCATGATGACAAAATATAATTTCTTGGAGCATATTTATTTTGGGGTGAGAATCATTATACTAAAAAAATAAAATAAAAAAGAAGTCATACAAAAAGTAGTATAACTTTTTAATAGTCATTATGGCCAAAAGTCATTAATTGAACAGCTATTACGTGAGAGGATCAGGAACTGAAAATCAACACTCACTAAGGACGTGATATAAAGAAATTTTACGGGAAGCCATATAGTCATTATTTATGAATAGAGGAAGCCTGAGACCTAAGAACAGGAACTGGTCCAAAGGGGTGATCTGGAACAGTATCTCTTTTTTTTTTTTTTTTGAGACAGAGTCTCACTCTCTTGCCTGGGGCGAGTGCCGTGGTGTCAGCCTAGCTCACGGCAACCTCAAACTCCTGGGCTCAAGTGATCCTACTGCCTCAGCCTCCCAAGTAGCTGGGACTATAGGCATGCGCCACCATGCCCGGCTAATTTTTCTATATATATTTTTAGCTGTCCAATTATTTTCTTTCTATTTTTGGTAGAGACGGGTTCTCGCTCTTGCTCAGGCTGGTCTCGAACTCCTGAGCTCAGAACGATCCGCTCACCTCGGCCTCCCAGATGGAGCATTATCTTTTTAAAGACAAAACACCCTTCTCCAGGCTTAACAGAGCTTAAAGGATGAGAACCAGGAAAAGAGGAGTAAATCTCTGGGATTTTAGCTAATATCCACTTTCATGGACACCTCTACAATCCAACTTTCATTTATTCATTCATTTAATTAATATATATTGAGTGCATATAATGTTCTAGGCACAGGAGATACAATGGTGAATGAGACTTAAGTTCACCTTCTCATGGAACTTACTTTTTAGTGAGAAATTAAAACAATTAATATATAAAAAGTAAACATATAAAGCTTAAACAAAAAAAATCAAGTAGTGGTAAATGCTATAAAGGAAAATAAACAGAATTAATGGACAGAGAACAGAAATTCAAACTAACCGATAATAAGCGAGATGCAAATCAAGACAATTAAATGTCTTTTTCACTCCCCAGATTGGCAAAAGTAAAAATTATTGATAATATCACGTCAGAAAGAATGAAATAAAATGGATACTTTCGTACACTGTCAATATGAGTAAATTGGTAAAGTCTTTTAGGGGCAGAGAGGTTATTTAGTAATATCTAAACAAATTTGAATTTTGCCTATCAGGTTAACATATTAAGGTTCAATAATATGAAATTGCCAATATTTGACAAATTTTGGTCCAAAAAAATAATTTAAAGATAGATCGAAAGAAATTTTCCATAATGAAACACTAAAAGGAAAAAAAGTGAAATGTTTTCAAAATTTCAAGGTCATATGGGTCATAAGAGAACTGAGCCAGACCATAATTTATTTTTCATTTTGGTAGCTTCATTGCTAGAGGCTCTCTGTTATCTACTGATTAGGTAAGGCAAGAATTTCCCTCCTCCATAGGCCACAAGGGATGGATCACATAATTTTAATTGTTCCTTATACTTATTTTTCTATCTCCTATGAGAACACCCTTTTCTGATTCCCAAACCATATACTTCATTCATCTGAGTGATCTTTATAAGTTTATAAGTCATAGACTTGACTCTTTCCTTTCGATGTCCAAGTATTTTTTTATGTCTCATGTCTCTGGAGACTACTTGCCACTTAGAAATAGAGAATGTGGTCCCAAGCCACAATTTCAGAATATCATTTTGAAGCAGGAAATGTAACAACCATTCAGGTAGAAAACAATGACAATGATCATACCCAGATTCAACATTAACAATGCACCGACCTGTTGTAGGGGTTATGATGGCCAGGGGTGCCAGAAATCAGGTTTCTTGGGTCCTCGTGGTCTAAGATTTCCTTTCGGTTAGAAAGGATCCCAGAATTATTTCACTGTAGGGTCACAACCACCAAAGCATCTCTAGAATAGAAAGTGGTGAGGAATTTCTCTGTCATGTTCCTGAAGTTCTAAGTAAACAATTTTCACCCTATTCTTTTGTATTCCAGAGTCACTTAGGCAACAGAGCCACTTTCCTGTGCTGACCGAGCTTCTGTTTATTTAAATCCCTACTCCTGTCACTTGAAAGCACTTGATGGAACCTGGAGCCTTTTGTTTATTCATTCCATGTGATCTATTCTTTAGTGGGTAGTTAAAAATTTTTTGAGACAGAGTCTTGCTCTATTGCCCGGGCTAGAGTGCCATGGCGTCAGCCTAGCTCCCAGCAACCTCAAACTCCTGGGCTCAAGCGAGCCTCCTGCCTCAGCGTCCCAAGTAGCTGGGACTACAGGAATGTGCCACCATACCCGGCTAATTTATATATATATATTTTTAGTTGTCCAGATCATTTCTTTCTATTTTTTAGTAGAGACGGGGTGTCGCTCTTGCTCAGGCTGGTCTCGAACTCCTGACCTTGAGCGATCCACCCGCCTCAGCCTCCCAGAGTGCTAGGATTATAGGCGTGAACCACCACACACAGCCTGGTAGTTAAAAATTTTAAGGACACTGAAAAATACCACAGTGTGCTCTCAGTTGTAGAGGAAACAAGACTATATTATCTTATTCAAGCAGGTAAAGTTGGCATTGGTGGTAACATTCTTGATTCCCACTTGTGAAAATTTAGCTCAATTTCTGGCCAATATATAAATGTGCATCTGTCTGCCAGACTCTTCCAAATACCTAAGAAAAATAATAAATGTTTAATTTTATATGATATAACGTGGGTCTCTTTTCCAAAGTAAAGTCTGAGCATATATGAGATTGCCATATGGAGGATCCAAAGGAAAAAAAATTAGATTTTAAGACTGAAGCCTTCGATCTTGTGGCCCAGAATAGACTCATAGCTGCACAGCTTAAGAAAAAGAGGGAAGGCCGGGGGCAGTGGCTTCCGCCTGTAATCCTAGCACTCTGGGAGCCGGAGGCGGGAGGACTGCTCGAGCTCAGGAGTTCGAGGCCAGCCTGAGTAAGAGCGAGACCCAATCTCTATGAAAAATAGAAAAAATTAGCGAGTATGGCGGGGTGTGGTGGTGTGCCTTAGTCCCAAGGATCAATACTAGGGAAACTGAGGCAGGAAGATCGCTTGAGCCCAGGAGTTGAAGGTTGCAGTGAGCTATGATGACACCACTGCGCTCTGGCAGGGGCAGCAAAGTGAGATTCTGTCTCAAAAAAAAAAAAAAAGAAAGACGGAAAAGAAAATTCTGCATTGCTAGCAAAATCTGTATTTATAGTGACCTGACAGTTTTCAGAGTGGTGGCACTGTGACTCGTGTTCCATCTCGCTCACCAACTCAGCAACTTAGTGTCAATTCAGCCACAGCAGTAAAATAGAATCTTATTTTTTGGATCATTTAATATATTTTAAAAGTTGATGATACATTTCTGTTAATGGTGGCTAAGACATTTAAATTAATGTTTCTTTTGAAAACAAAAGTTGGATAAAATACATAAAACATATTCTTAAAAGCATTAGGGTGATGATTAGACACTGAGAAATTACCAGGCCTGACATAAAGGAAAAACTGCAACCCAGAGCCATAAGCAAGCACAGAAACCATTTTATTTTTTTATTTATTTATTTTTTTGCCAAGGGCATTTTCTGATCTGCAAATTAGGTTTTATGGTCTTCTGTGGCTAATGGAGTAGAAATAAAAGATCAGGCTCTGCATAAGTAGGAGAGTTTACCAAAAGAATATTCCTATAATAAGCTTTAATCTTTGATGAAGACGAACTAGAAATGAAACATCCCCTGTGTAATACAGTATAACTGCAGATCATCTTTCACTTCTTTTGCTTGGTTAAAGATGGTTCTGAGCTGGGAGTACCCCCAGGTGCGTGGTAAGAAAGCTTTCATTATAGGTCTCGAATTATTCCAAAAATATTTTTCCAAATATAATGTGTAGCACATGTTCAGAGATAACAATAAACAAAGAAACCAGACCATGTACGAAAACCACAGACACATCAGGCAATAGAAACTAAACCCCAAAATATTAGAGCTATTCAAATTATCAGAAAGATTGTAAAACAATGATGCCTACACTGTTCAGGAAACAAATAAAAATTTGGAAGAATTTTGTCCAGTAGGGGGTTTTCTTGGCTTCAACTAAACATTCAGGATCACAAGAATCTCATAGGCCACTCTTGGCACCCGTCTAATCGGAAAGACATAGAATAAGAACTACACTTGCTGGCAGGGCAACATCAGGCATTATTCTCCTGCGGAAGGAGTCCTTGCAGCAGTTTATGCAGGAGTCCACACAACATCTAGGAAAAGTCTCTTAGTTCTCCATCCCTCATTCCCCCCTCCAGGACAGTTGAAGTACATGTGGAGCCACCCTGGCTTAGAACTCCATATCTCACAGGAGCCATTAGCTTTTGTAAGAACTTAATAAAATAGCTTCCAATGTCCATGCAAGGTGTATGCAAGTTACAAGGGTCACTGCATTCAGCGAAGCTCATAGTATGGTGTCTCACTAGGTACTTATTAGTTTTGCCAGTCCAGGTGTAGTCCATCAGTCAGGAATCCTTTTTATCAAATACAATGTTGCTTAGTAATATAGTTGACATTTATCCTTATAAGGTTCCAGGGAGACAGAGTTAGAAAGTTAATCAAAGGCTAAATGATCATGCAGAAAGGAAAAAGAATTTTGTTAACATTTTATACCCAAATTGGAAACTACAAAAAATGACAGGACAGATTTAGAGAGAGTCAAATAGAAATCCTGAAATGAAATAAAATAAACAAAATTAAGAACTCAATGGGAGAGTATAACAGAACAGTCACAGCTTAAAAAAGATTAGTAAAGTGGGAGATGTGGAAGAAAAAAAAATTCAGAATGTAGAAAAAGGAGAAAAGATAATATTAAACACACAAAAGCCATTAAAAATATGGCAGACAACATGAAAATCACAATTCACAGATTCAACCGATTCTAGAAGGCCAAGATAAATAAAGGGAAATCCATACCTAGAGACATCATAGTAAACTGCAGAAAATCAAAAACAAAGGCAAAAATAGTCAAAAAATAAAGAAAGAAAGAAAACAACAACAAAAACCACATTCAGAGAAAAAGGGGAGATTATATTCAAACCAGCTGCAGTTAGACAACTGACTTCTAAAAAACAAAATCAAATGAAAATATCTTCAATAAACTGGGAGGAAAAATCTGCCTCCTAGAATTCTATACTTAGTAAAAACAATCTTTAATAATTAAAGCAAAATAAAAACACTTTCAGAGAAAAAGATCTGAAACAGTTCTTCATTAGCAGACCAACACGAAAGGAAATTCTAACTGATGTTTCTCAGGCAGAAGGAAAATAATTCCATATAGAAAGACAGAGACACAAAAAGAAATGCAGAGCAAGATAGTAGTAAATATGTTGATAAATCTAAATTAACATTAAATATATGAAAATATGTGAATAGTCTTCTGGGGTTTAAAAATACTTAGACATATAAGAAATGATAACATATATAGCAAATGAGACTAAATAGAATAAAAATATTCCGAGGTCTTCAGATTATCCAGGATGAGGATAAGGATATTCATTATTGCTATGCTTTTAAAAATTAACCACTAAAAAAATAGAAGGAAAGTGAAATACAATTAACAATAAGGAAGGAAAAAATTGAAACAAAGCATATAAAAGAATAAAAAATATAATGTTATAATAGTTAAAAAATAACCAATCCAAAACAGACAAAAAAAAAAAAAATAGAAACAGAACAAGGGGGACAAACAGAAAAAAATATAGTAAAAAAATAAATATTGCTAGATGAGATTTAAAAATTAATTATATGCTGTATTTAGGAGTCATACCTAAACCAGAAAGTGGCAGAAAGTTTGGAAGCAAAAGGTGAGAAAAGGAACTTGATTGAAAATATTAACTAAATGTTGCTCCATGAATTAATATAGATGTGTTTGCAGACAGGATTTGTCTTAGGAGTTTTGCAGAGCTTTGCCCTGAAGGAATATGTGAACGTGTTGGTTTGCATTTCAAATGATGTTGCACTCGGAAGGGCGTCTCTGAAAGACAGTAGCAGCTGTATCCCACAAGGCACCGCATTTCTCAGACCTAAAGGTCTGGATTTGCTTTGTAAAGCAAAGTGAATCTGTTAAAAACTACAGGATGAGAGCTTACAATGGAGTGCTCCCCGAGAACAGACAGCTGCCTGAATGGCTAAAAACAAGCTCTTATTTAAACACTCTAGACTACCTGTCTCCATTCACAATAACCTAATAAATATGGAGCCAACATATCTCTGTTTGACCCCTCTGTTAAGTGATATACTTACCTTAGAACTTAGAAGTTAATCTTTGAAAGATTTTGTAACCATTTGTTCAGGTAGATAGAATTAGTTAAAAGATCTGTAGAAGCCTTTTGAAAATCTGTTAACCTGAGAGGAACTACCTGCTGTTATGTAAATCTGTTACCCCTGGCAATTAATCACTATTTCCTATAAGTTACCATGTAAGACCTCATTCGGGGCTTTTTGAGACCCACAGAGAAAGTCTAGGCCCCCTGAGATCCCGCTTTGTCTATAATCTTCATAAACTTATAAAACTATATCTTTGTCTCTGTGTATTCTTTCATTTCTTTTATTTTCCATTTTTCTCTATTATTTTCTTATCCCTTGCAACTCTACCAAAGGGACCCGGTTTTTTGCGGGGAATGTTGGCCACATTCCCAGCAACCAAAATGTTGCTATATTAATAGACTTTAAGGCAAAGAGTATGATTCTAGAATATATCTCTTGTGGAATATAATCATCCCTTTCTCAATACCTTTTTTGTTGATTGGTTATCATGGGTAACAATATATAAATTAATCTCTACGAGCCATTTGATTAGACAAAGAGCTTTGATATTTTCTTCACTTTCAACTGTAAAGGTATAATAACATCATAAATCTAAATATTTCTTATCTTTAAACTTTTTGTATGAGTGATTAATGTCATGTTATAATTTAGGGTGATCCTCATGCCACACCCTGCCCTGAGGTCAGAACTTCCCTCTGCAAATCCCAAGTTTTTAACTGCCGGGCGGGAGACTGTAGGAAAGAACCCAGGATGGCACTACCGCTGGCACGGGGATGGATGCTGGTGCCAAACATCTTGCCTCTCTTGCACATATTTCTGCTGCTCTTTTGTCTCTGCCTCCCATGGTGTACTGAATGCTCATGTATGTGGCTCCTCTGATGCCAGTTGCCTCCCTTATCACTGGACCCACAGCAGGAGATATTTGGAACAGTACAGTCTTCACTATTTCATCAAACTTCCAACATCCTCCCCACCCCCCCCATTTTGACTCCTTAGAACATCAAGACTGGTGATAACCATTGCCCTGCCATTTCTGTTTTGATATAATCTAATTTACTTATCTTTTCTTTGCATACACAAAAGAAGCAGAAGTCTTCCACTCTCTTGCACTCAGCCTTCTGGAGCTGGCAGGTTTGAACAGAGTGAAGGTAAGATAGACATACTTCCTGCTTCGGCAAAGGGATTGTCCACATTACCACTTGATGTAGCCACGTTTGTGAAGAGGGGCCATGTGATCAATCAGTTCAGAAGTTCAGTTATTAATTAAGTGTTCAGCAATGAAAGCCAATTGGTTTTCAATTGGCTTTAGCACTTCCTAGCATTTCTCCCACACTTCAGTTTCTCTCTTATTCTCAACAGCTTTTATTCTACTTTTGCTCTGCCCTCCTGAGTCAGAAGTTCTGAATACACCTCTCTTACTTGTAAGGTTACCTGTAGTTGTCTGATAGGCTGTTGGAAGAAGTAAATAATTAACTCAAATACTAGGACCCTAAAGTTAACTGAATGTATGATTTTGACCATTAGTCAGGTTTTATTGAGAACATTAAAGAGAAATTTCTTTAGTGGCTGAACTCCCTGTCTTTCTGGTCCAGTGTAAAATATAGGAAGTCCAAGAAAAGTTTATGGAATGGTAACCTAAAGAAAGTACGACTTTCTCTGTTCCTTACATCTCTCTCCTCCTAGGGGTATATTCATATTCATCATGACAAGAGAAACTCAGAAGAATATAGGCATAAAAAGAGACAAAAATCTCTTGATCTTTTTCGAAAACTAACTTGCAAAGAGCGAAACACACACTAAAGTTATTCTTCATGTTCTAGGACACTGCACTTGTTAGTAGGTAGTGTCGTGATGTCTCTGGTTATGGAGAAGAGTGTGTGGCAAGGGTATTAATGTTCCATGCTGCAGAAACACACCAGAGCTTACTTCTTGCCTTGGAAGACGCACCTTAGAGGAGTGTCACACCTCATGCTAAGTATTAATCCTTCCATGATCATAGCCCAGTCCCAGTCCCAAGGCTACCAAGCCAATGTATAGACAAACTCTTTAATAATAATTTCTGTTCTCAAAGCACCGCCTATTTTATTCTTTCTCACGTTTTCTCAGCTGACTGCAGCATTGCCCTGGCTGTTGAATCTTTGCATAGACCAGACTTGCCTTTGCAATAAAGACTTTAGTAGAGGTAGTAAATAAAATTATTGGAGTGGAGAAAAAGGAAGAGAAACAGTCATATACCTTGGCTTGCAGTAAACCTGGGTCACTCAGGAGATAAGATGTTTGCTACTGAAGCACCAGTATTCTTAGCTTAAAGTGTCCTGCATAGCTCATAACATATCCAATACTTCGTAGTGTTGTTTTTCCCATCACCCATAGCAGGCCCTAGATCTATGTCTGTGGGGAGTTAACTATGTTCCCAGCAAAAAATCGGGTCCCTTAGGCAGGGGTTGTCACAAAGGATAAGGAAATAATAGAAAATAGAAAATAATAGAATATAGAAATAAAAGAATACACAGAGACAAAGATATAGTTTTATAATAGTATGAATTTATAAAGGCGGGGCTCGGAAGACCCCACAGTATTTCTGTGAACTGTGAGGCCATGAGTGGAGTTTCACATGGGTATTTATAGGTACAGAGATCAGTTGCCAGGGGTAACGGTTTACATAATAACAGGTAGTTCATTTTAGGTTAAAAGTCTCCCAAAAGGCTTCTATAGATCCCTTAATTAACTCTATCTACGTGAACAAATGGTTACAAAATCTTTCGAAGACAGACTTCTAAGTTCTAAGATAAACCTATCACTTAACGGAAGGGTTAAACAGAGATATAGTGGCTCCATATTTCTTTATCTAGTTATTGTGAATGGAGACAGGTAGTCAGGAGTCAAGTAGGAATTGTCCCTTGGGCTAATTGCTTTTAGCCGCAGGTGTCTGTCCATGGGGCAGGCATTCTTTGATCAGCTCTCATCCTGTGACTCCATGCAAACCTGCTTTGTCGTTCAAAGCAGGCGGAAACCACAGGTTTGAGATTGCAGCGTCACCTTGGAAAGCAGCTACCACTGACCTTTGAGATGCCCTTCTCAGGCAAGGCAGCTTTTGATATGCGAACTAACAAGTTCACATATTCCTTCAGGGCAAAGCCCTGCAAAACTCCTGAAATCATTTGTCTCTCTATATTATAGGGGATGTCTCAATAAAGCAATATTTCTATGGAGCTACATATGTCTACTGGGCGTCTGCACAGAAATAGAGCCACCTGTTCATGTCTGGACTAAAGACCACATAGATCCTGGCTACACTAAGTAGTCTACTGTTTTTGGAACTTGATCTGGAAGCAGGTAGGACCCAAGATCTTCTAAAGGCTATATATTTCCAGCTGAGAAATCAAAAATTATCCCTGTGTGGAGGCCTCTGTGCTCCTGGAACACCTCTGAGACTTGACTACTAAGAATTCCCATAAGACCATCTCAGAATGTTTGCTAAGGAAACTTCATTAGGAGAGCCTTTTGACAGCCTTCACCCCAGCCACTAGGGAACTGACTGGACGAAATTGAAAAATCAGAAGGCCAGGCATGCCGGTGTAGTGATTTCTTTTAGTCCTTACTTCCTAATTTCCAAATATGGCTAGAGACTTGAGCTTCTCCAACATGTACATGTTTCAAAGCCAACATAAGCTCTGGGGGCTGATCCATGGCAATTCTTTCCCCTGAATCCCCTTGGTCATCTCCAGGACTCCAATGACCAAGGGAGAGAGGATTGATGTTGCTTAGCTACTGTGTTGGCAGATGTGATTTTAGGCTACAGTTAAGTCCAGAGTTATGCTGTAGAATAGTCACTCCATATACAGTACAGCGAATGAATTGGAGTACACAAGACTGGCTGTAGAGAGGCCAGTTTTTGATCTGCTTATATTAATGGAGGTAAGAGGTAATGGAGTGTAGTAATGAAGTGGCAGTGAGTCTATAAAGAGTCCAATAAATTTAAACACTATTTATAATTACACTGGAAATAAATTATTGTGTTGGAAGGTTGAGAGGGTTTACCTAAAGAAGATAGCAAGATCTGGTTTGAGCAATAGAATGGATGGCGGTGAAGGTAAATGTACTAGGCAGGGATAGAAACAGGCTTTGCGATTGATTGAAACACTCGGGACAACGCACTACTGTTGGGGAGATGCTGTGCTTGAATCTGATTATTAAGTGTTCAGGTAGAGGGTGGTGTGTGACGCTAACAGGGAACTCACTGGTGTGTTGCATTTTAGTACTTGTGACTCTGAGACGCATATGAAGCATCTTGTAATTTAGGAGCTGCGAGTAGGAAGTGTAGGTTTGTAGTTTAAAAAGAGATGTGGGAATAAACGTAGATCTGGCTAATGTAGTTGACATTTGAAGGCATGTTGGCCAGAGCTGGGGTGTGTCTTGGGTGTCCAGCAGAGGGCAGATGGAGCCAAAGCTCTGCAAAGTCAACGTGAGCATTAACTTCCTTGTTGAGCTCGAGTTTATGACGCAGCCAGAACCTAGCTTGGCTTCTCAGCTAGAGAAGCACGATTATATGTCACAGCACCTATATTCGAGCAAAGTCACAGTGACTCCCAGACCCAACATGTGTGGGACAAGCTCTCTAGGTTCTTCTCTTCAGTTTAATTTTCCCAGGGAAAATTCGGGAAAGATATCTCTCCACTATTTGAATGTCATCAAAAGACCAATATGTTAATATTTCAACCATCAATATTTCTTTAAAATAGTCTAGTGGTCTTTACATGGCTAATACATCAAAGCATATTAACTTAGGAAATTGGATTCTCCCAAATGAATAATTTTTTGCAAGCATTATTAATCTTTTTATATCACATATTCCTTCAAATGCTTTATAAATCTTATAAAGGAGGCACATAATATTATTATAATGATTATAAGACTGATCATTACTCTTTTACAAAAAACAAACACAAAGGACTAACTCCATGAATCAAATTTGTTTCTTCATTATCTCTATCTTGATTCTGTCCTTTTACTTCCTTTCTTCTAATTCTGCTTCTGCTTCTCATTTCTTCCCTAGATTAGAATTTTGCTTACCTAACCTATCGATTTGGTCTCCTTCTCAGAACTACTAAGGCAACAGTTTGAGGTTGGCAAGTGAAGATCTAGGATCAGAAACAAGGAACCTGGATGAATTTTTGACGTTTTTCTACAGGGCTCTATTATGCAGTTGGAAAGAGCCTTTTTCAGAGTTGAATTTGATCAGACAAATAAGATATATTGATATTTATAGTTTTGCCTAATAAAAATCTTCTGTAAAAACCTTTGGTTTTGATGTTTTTGTTAATTTTTACTCAACACTACCAAAACCCTCTTAGCTAGGTACCCTTTTTCAATTTTTCTTCCAAAATCTTGTTATAGCAGTGCATTGGTGGTTCAGTGGTAGAATTCCTGCCTCCCATGCAGGAGACCCGGGTTCAATTCCCGGCCAATGCAGAGTGCTTTCTATTCTATTTTCCTTTACACTTATACGCTGCAAAATCATACTACACAGACTATATTGCCTTTAGGGCCCTTGGTTGTGGCAGCTGTAAACTGATGACAATGCTAACCGAAGTGGCAGGTTCCTATAGTTTTCAATATCGGTACACAAAATCTTTGTTATTTTGGTTTATTCTCTGAGCCCATCCCTGGAAACCTAAAGAGCCATCAGGTCCCTAATTTGTATCTGGACCTTGGGCTAATCTCTGGGCCACGTCTCACTATGAAGCGAGGATCAAGAAATGAAGGTCTGGAAGGAAAGAAGCTGGGGGCAGATCCCTCAGTGGTCCTGTAGGAATCAGGGGCCCCAGAAGAGGGGAGGCTCTTGGGGAGGAAACCGCTTAGAGATGAGGGCAGTGGCGGAGATGGCCTCGCGTAGAGGTGGCAAGAGGACCCTCGGATCTGTACCGTGAACAGAATTTGTTAACTTGGTCAGCCACGGTGGCCTCTCCGTGTTCTGTGGGCCCATCGGTGTTCCCGGAGGGATTCCGTGTCCCTAGCAATGTCTGTCAACAGTGTTGGCCTGAAAATTACATTTTTAGTAAGGGAAAGAAAACTACGGAATCCAGGAACTATTTATCTGGCTTTGTTTTATACTTCTTGGCACATTAGGAAGCTCCTGGGAAAGATTCCGATTTGAGAGTAATATGGGTGTTACTGCATTAGAGAGAAAAGAGGTGAATAATTTTCTTCCAAAGTTTTGTTTTCATCTAGGAACAGCTTAAATCTAAGATTTTTCTAAAACTGATTTTCAAACCAGTGACATTTCTCTTTTTAATAATAAATTTATTAACATTCAAAGGTTTTCTTCCGACATTATGGCCTCCTGCATTTTGTTTATAAACTAATGGTGATTTTTTAAAAAGTCCTTACCTGGCAATACTGTGTTGAAACCATCAGAGTTGTTTTCTATTTCATGTTAATTTGTTTGGGAATCTCCATATTTGTCAAATAAAAATTATAATGTGTATAATTTCTTGTTTTTTAACATTTTTCTCTAAGCAGGAATCAGGTTTTAGGGGGAACAATCTAGGAGACTTGATTTATAAAAATGAAAATGATAGATTACTCACATGATGAGGGCCCATTGGGTATCAGGAAAAGGTAACCCAGGATGATCAATTTCAAGGCAATATCATAGTAAAATTATTAGATTTTCAAGATAAAGAAAACATCTCAGGTTCTCCAGGCATCACTGTGAAATAAGTTATGAAAGCAACTGAATTAGATGGGCACCAACATACAAGACAAGGCAACAGTGAAGCAGTATTTTCAAGAAACTTACATAAAGAAAATACAAACCAAGGATATTCTATCCAACCAAGCACTTTTCAAGGTTCGAGGTATAAAAGAATGGCTCTGTTTATACTTCTCCACATAGCACACATAGGCAAGGCTCAATCGTAGTCTGACCAGACCTCGCCTGGATGTCCTCCTGGACCATGGCAAGATAGGTAGTCTTGTGAGGAGCTATCATAAGGCTATTTCTTACTGATCTCTTGTGGGAGGCATCTTGTCTTGCAACAGGCTACCAGCAGGCAATTTCTTACCTTGTTCTGAGAGGCCATGGAAATTTCTACTTTGCTCCCAACCCCCTCAGGGTACAACTACAAATACAGACTATAGCTGCTTAGCTGCAATATAAAACTGGCTCCTTCATGACAGAGCAACCCTTCACTTACGTTGTCTTGTCATCTGCTACCTCCAGTTTGGTGTCATGCTGTGGGATTATGGATGTGGGGGAGACGCCAACATGCTAATCTTGCTTACGCTGTGTGTATACGCAATAAACCACCTCAATTCATTCGAGCTGCTTGTCTCCTCACTGGTCAATTCTACAGAAGTGTGACAAGACTACTTACCACTATGCTGCATAGGGACTTCTTGACCACTTAGCAAATTTCGTGCCTAGCATGGGGCCAGTAAGGCCACAATGCCTTCTTGGAGAAAAGACAGAAGGGACTATGTGGGCCAAGTTGGCGGTGTGGTTAAGAAGGGTCCCTAGGATCTGGTAGCTTATGTTTCCCCCCAAAGTAGTGAGTGTGAGTGGAGGAATAAGGATCCTCCTATTGTCCTACATTGGTAATGAATGAATGCTTGGAGGCTCAGCCGCGACAAGGGAGGATTGAAACCAGCCACTCAAATGACATTTTAGTTGTTTAAAGTTTGTTGAAACTGAATGGACAGTTTTTTAAAACCAAAAGCAGTTGCAGAGCTGTACTTGCTGTTGTGGGGCTGCTCCCCTTGTACCCCTAATCCCTGTCTTCCCCTCGTCTTAACTCAGGTACTTTCAGGAAAGAAGGCTCCCCACTGCTCCAGCTGACCGTGAAGGCTGGTCGGGACTCCCTGCGCTCCCTGAGGTAAGACGGTCTCCTGACAGCTGCTGTTATAACTCGATCAAGTGCATGTGTTAAACTCTTTGGTCCGTGTTCCAGTAAAAGAGAGTGTGAATTCAGTGGACGGTTTGGGTAAAACTTGCAGTAAAGAGAAAATTGAAGTTATAAGTGAGCCAATTCAATGTATAGTTGTGAAAATATATAATTGAAATTGATGAGTTACATGCTTATACAACGAGTGGTCTTAAGTTGTTAGAGGACTGTCATGTGTAAAAAAGTGCTAATGGGGCAAATTGCCTTAACATTTACCACTAGCAGATGGGTCAAAATTTAGCATGAGCTATAGCTTGAGCAGAAGCCTATAGCTTCTGTTGTCTGAAGTTCTACTGTATAAATAACATCTTGTTGGTTGGCAAGTCAAAATTTTAAAAACTTAGCAACTCTGACTACAGTGTTTTCAGATCTCTGCTAGCACGGGTGACTGATAAACCCCAACAAAATTCAATGCTTTGCTTGCCAAGTAAAGTTTCTTGGAATTATGCTGCTGAATTCACAATTCTCAATCCCTCTGGCAGCCAAAACAGGGAGGAAACCCCTAAAACAAAAAGCTACTATCGCTCACAAAGTAAATATTTCTAATATAGAAGCTACCGCTACGTGTCAGACTTTTAACTTCTGCCAAAGTTTGGCCTGTTTGTTTTAGAGTAAAAATTGTTATTCCACTATCTTCTGACCCATATTTTTCTAATGAGAAATCTGTGTTATAGTTAAAATTTGAAAAATACAGAAATTTATTGAGTAATAAATAATCTCCATTGCCTCCAAACTGAACTCTCCAAAATAAATAGTATTTAAAATTTGTTGTATGTAATTTCAAAAATGGTGGAATTAGAGTGCTAACTGGCAGTGTTTGGCCAGAGGACCAAAGAATTCCCAAATTTCATCTCCCAATAACCTAGGTTCTCTGGTGGGTGTGGGGGTTTCCTGAGGAAAATATGCACATATAGGAACGTGGCAAAGTGTGCACAATCACGGTTGCTGTTGGTAGGGCTTATGCCACAGTGTAGGGAATTCCAGTAAACTGGCTCAGAGCATAGTAAGGCTTATTTCAAGATCTTAGGGATTTTTCCTTCTAAGCACGAAATGAGCTTTACCAAGCTTCCCCACATGAATCTGATGAGAGAGCCAGAAAGAAGACATGCTGAGTGGGGATTCAGGGTCCCAAGCTCCCCTTGACACCAGCCAGGTTGCCAGTTTTGATGCTCAGGTAGAAAAGGGTCAGTAATAGCCATGCCCCTTTGTATGATGTTTTAATATACTGTGTCCCCAGACATTAGCAAACTAAGCTCACTGTCTGTCCTGATATGTGAAGAATGAGCAGAGCATTTGCTCCTCCTTTGTGTATTAAGGGGTCGGGGAGAAGGAGAGCAGAGAATTTGCCTTTTCTACATGATTATTTCCTTCTGATTTTCTGATGTCATTCTAAATAACGATAAAGGAGAGGTATATTAGGTAAGTTCTCCAAAAGGCCATTTTCTTCCCATTTTCACTCCTTCTGTGTATCATGCTGGACCAGGAAATGGGCAACTTAGCTGGCCAAGGAATGCCATTTTAATATTATAGCATAGACTTCTGAAGTATGGAAGAACATGGCATAAATTCAGCTAATTTTAGGGCTACACTATCAAAGAGGTTACCAACATTTTCCCATTAAATTTCTCTTTTTGAATTATACATACTTATTTTGTATGTGTATATATGTATTAGTATGTATTACTACATAGTTGAACATAACTCATCAGGTAATGTTATACAGTGGGCAACACAGGACAGCATAAGCTACCTAAACCAACATGAATAATTTAGGATGTGAAATATTATTTTGTTATATTATTAAATTCAGTATTATTATTAAATTTCTTAAGATAGATGAATATTATAGAGAAATTGATGATCCAATAAAGAAATTTCCCCCCACTAATATCCTTGTCAAAATAGATAAAGTGTCCATCAAAATGAAAATTAAATTACAAAAAACGACCCCTGTCTGGTTTTCAAGAATCTGCTCTGGTTCCAACTGGCCTTCAGAAGCTGTTGCCTTTATTACTGGTGCTGATTTACTTCTACCAGCCCTTCAAACGATGGATTTTGAGACCTTCCTGTGCACCTTATTCCCAAAGTTCCTAAAGTCTCAGGCATACCCATGAGACTATACAAGCAACAGCATCACATCCACAAAATTTAGAGCCAATGAGAACACTTTAAGCAAAAAGACCAGGCTTACAATTTTATTACATTTATTAACTTTTTTTTAAATTGTAACCAATCTTACCTGGAAGAAAAGGGTAAATACCCAAACAGAAGAGAACAGAGAGTTTTGAAATCAGGTTTGCTGAAATGCTAGGCATTTTTTCCAGTTTTTCTGTTACTTGTGGATTTATAGGCTAAGGGGGAAATTGACTATAAAGAGATCATTTGATGGTAAATAAAGTTTAAAATTATATTTAAAAGATTGATTATTTCTAGTGTTGGTTTTAAATGTTGGGGCGAAATGCAGTCTTAAAATTTGGGGCGTGTAATTGGTGCTGATACATTGGTAAGGAATATACATTGGAAGTTTAAATTAACACTAAATTTCACCCACCTGGAATGTATCCTAGTTAAATAGTTTCAATTTTAGGATCAAAATTAATTTCATTTCTACAGTCTTGGAAAAACAGAGCGACAGCGGTTGGTAGATAGTAAACACAGTAAATAACACCTCACAATGAGTTGGAGACCCCTTCCCCTCACCGGGAATGGAACCGGACCACAGTGAAAGCTCCAAATCCCGGCCACTAGATCAACAGGGAACCAAATGCTATATGCTTTATTTTTTTTTTAACCCTTTTAGCAGAACCCACCCTTGCACCGACCTCTGGAAAGCTCCGTCTTCCCTTCCAGGTGCTGCCCGTTCCTCCAAAGCGATTGTTGCAGAAGGTGGTCCTCTCTCTGCCCTGCTTTCTCCAAATTGCGAGCCTGCGCGCGACTACCGAGCGTCCCCCGCCCCTGCCACGCCAGTAGCGCTCCCGTGAAGCCCACCAGGTCCACAAGGGGCAAGTTGCCTTGTCCCCGCCACACCTCACGACTGAACTAGAGATGCGCCTTTGCGAGGCGACGGCGTGCAGAGAGACTGTCGCCCGATCAGGGGCAGTGGACAATGTCGCCGGGAGGAGGCAGGAAGGGAGGTATCAAGATAAGGGGCCGAGACCGCAGCAGCCCCAACGTCATAAAGGACTCGAATGGACGCAGGAACGGAGACGGCCTGGATAGGACAGAAAACTCTTTCAAGGCAGACCCCAGGGCGCTGAACTGAATTCCGGGTCTTCTCCCTGCAACCTGCTGCGCCTGCGTTTTTGCATCTTGCTTCATGGCAACGCCATCCTTCTCCATGCTGGGGACAAAACTCGACGCCGGTCTTTTTCTCACAGCCCATATCCGATTAGTTAGGAAATCGTCTTTCCTCTGTGCTTAATTGTGGACTTGGATCCGCACAATTTTTCTCCTCCTTGGTCTTTGAATTTTGGCAAACGACAAGGCGTGGCGATCGATTCCACTCACGACCTGCGGCTCGCTCGGACTCGAGGGTTTACGGCCCTTAGTCTCGGGTCCGGGGTTCGGGCTGCCGTCGAGGGTTTTCTGTGGCTCTACCTGTCAAAATCAGCCTCTCCAGACCTGCGTTCGGGGGCCGGCCTGGGGCAGGGCTAGGTCCCGTCAGAGCGGTTCCTCCTGCCGGGTCGGAGCCCCACACCCTCTGTGACCTGCGGAGAAGACCCGGCGGCGCGTGTTCAAGCTGCCAGGAGCCCGAGGCGCGGGTGCGCGGGGACGCACGCGGAGGCTTTGTGGTGCCTCCTGGCTCTTCTCGTTCTCACCCTCGGGCGGTAACGTCCCGGGTCACTTTGAGACGCTCAGGCAGGGAGGGACCGGTAGGGAAGGGGGCGGCCGCCCTCTTGGGTCCTGTCCACGAGGGATCAAAAACGGTCCTGAAGCGACAAAGGGAGAGGTGGAAATAGATCAAAAGCAAGGGCAGAGATCCTATGAGATTTCCTGATCTAAAGGCACCGTGAAGATCAAGTCAGCCTTCTCTGAAACCAGATCCTCCTGTTGCCGTTGAACCGAGTTCCGGTCTAGTTGGAGCCAAAGCAGGCAAAGCAGACAGCCTTGGCCTGGCTGCCAGTGAGTATGTTATCTATCCCGGTCCTCCCCAGCGGGGTAGCGCTTGAGCTTGTAGCGCTTGATCTCTCTCTCCAAGCTTTCTGTGCATTCCAAGGATGCAAGTGATAACTTTTATACAACTGCCCTTACTTGAAGAAAGAATATTTGAAATCTTCTAGCAACGGAAATTTCTTACGGGTTTGAATTGAGAACTTTCGGGAGCGGGGAAAACAGGAAAATCACTACCACACCAGGGCAAGCAAATACTGTTGAGAATGTCTCACGTATAAGAACTGCATTTTAGCCACATAGATTTGTATCCTTAGGTTGGACCCATTTTATTTTAAGTGCACTGTTGGTGGAACTTAAGATGAATTTAGGATGTTCTTGATGAATATTTTAATTTTAGTAGTTTTAATTTAAATACACATTCTAAAAATTGTATAACAAGCATATAACAAGCCCACTGTATGCCGTTTTTGCAAAAGCAGCAAAGAAAGCTGTTATGTAAATGACAAAGTTTCGTAAAATGGCATTAAATATTGTTTCCACTAAAGTTTTTCTTCCTTACAAAGAACATAAAATTGCAAACCAAACATTGTATTTCATGCTCATAGACAATAGGCAAAAATTTCTATGGCCAAAGCAAGTGAAAACTGAATTTCTTTTTTAAGAAAAATCTACTCATTGCTGAGTGTTGCAGACATTTTACATCTAGATCAGCTGTGAAGGTAATTGAAGATTTATTTTCTCCAGAGGGTACAATAGAGGATCTTTGGCTAAGGGCTCAGCCATTGTACATGAGGGCATATGTCCTCCAGTAAAATGAGAGGGCTTAAGTGACGGCATATTTTGATTTGCATGGGGGCACCACAGTACGTTACACATTTCAGATTTATTGAGCTGTGTGAAAAAGTCAAACCTGAAAGACTTTAAGACTTACTATTAAGCTGTTTATTACCATAAACAAAACAGTGCGAGAGTGGCAAAGGAATACATGTATAGATAAATGGAACTGAATTAAGACACCTCAAGCAGACCCACATAATATGGTCAACTGATTTTCAAAAAAAAGGCACTAAAGGAATTCAATGGGGAAGGAAGTGTCATTTTAACAAATAATGCTGGATCAATTAGATATCTATTATACTAGTGAAAAAAAACCCCACAATCCCTACCTCACCATATACACAAAAGCTAATTTGAATTGGATCACAGACCAAACCATATAAACTATAACATTTTAGAAGAAAATACATGAAAATATCCTTATAACATGGCAGCAAGCAAATATTTCTACATGTTACGCAGGAAGAAAATAGTAAAAAAGAAAAGTAATAAATTTGACATGATCGATATTAAAAAGTCTTCTCATCAAAAGACACCATTAAGTAAGTGAAAAGACAAGCCATAGACTAGGAGGAAAATGGTCACAAAACATATCTGACAAAGAACCTGTATCCGGAATAGATAATTAGCTCCTACAATTTGGCATTAGAAACTAAAACACTTATCTCAGAAAATGGGCAAAAGCTTAGACACTTGAGAGAGGAAGGTATACTAATGGCCAACCACCTCATAAAAAAGTTATCATTAGTTGTCAGGGAAATAGATACTGAAATCACATTGAGATATCATTCCATCCAGTAGCTTAGCTAAAATTATAAAATCTAAAAACACCAAATCCTGGTGAAGATGGAACAACCAGAAATCATACATTTTTAGTGGGAATATAAAATGTTCTAACCACTTTGATTTGACAGTCTCTCATAAATTTAAACATAAACATCCCTTTGTTCCTAGCAATTTTTTACCTAGACATTTTTTCAAGAGTAATGAAAACATATGTCTGCACACAAGACAATGGATGTTTATAGCAGCTTTATTCACAATAGCAAAACTACAAACATCCCAAATGTCCATCATCAGGACACTGGCAAACAAATTGTGGTATATCCATGCAATGGAATGCTACTCAACAATAAAAAGGAATGAACATCTAGTATACTCAGCAATATCAATAAAACTCAGAGACACATTATACAGAAAGGAAAAACTGGACATGACAGGGTGCATACTCCACGAATCCATCTACAGGATTTCTAGAAGAAGCAAAACTAATTTAAGATGCAAAATATCAGCACTGTGCTTTTGAAAATAATGCATAGGATAATGACAATGAGGGTATTGATTCTCCTGATTATAACATTGTTGATTATCTCCTAAATCTAGACACAGCTAATAACAGCAGAATGAAGTAGATTACTCTTATTAGCTCCATTTTACAGAAGAAAGAATTGAGGCACATAACATTTAAGTTACTTGTCCAAGGCCTCGCAAGGGCAGGACTAGATTTACAAACTAGAACACAGGTGTGGCTTGAGCACAGATTAGACCAGGTCTTTCTTCTCAGTTTTAGGTATTTCTGGTTTTCTCAGCTGTAGGGGTGAGAAGAGTTGAGAGAAGAAGAGATAAGGCAAAAGGGGCAGGGAATGAGGGATGGAAGCATAACAACCTGTAGCTACCAAAGAGCACACCAGCAAACCCTTGCGAATGTTATGTATCAGGATTATAAGAGTTTCCAAGAGGCTGGATTGTTTTCTGCCTTGGATTCTGTAGTTAAGTATTGTGCTGACATCAGGAGATGAAATTGAGAGGAATCGTAGATTTAAATATGAAAACTAAAACACAAAACACATCTAGAAGAAAATGTAGAAAAATATATTTACCATCTGGGGTAGGAGAGATGTCTTAGAGATCATAAAAGAAAAAAATTAAGAAATTGAATTTCACCAAGATTAAAGACTTCTGCTCATCAAAATTACCATAAGAAAGTATAAAAAGGCAAGCCACAGACTGGGAGAAGATATTTGCAATATGCTTATTTGAAAAAATGACTCAAATATTGAATATATGCAGAGAACCTTTAGAAATCAATAATAAAATCCAAGCCATTTAAAAATGAACAAAATATTTGAATAGGCTTTCTTCACAAAAGAGAATTTATAAGTGGCTAAAAGACATAAGAAAAGATACTCGATATCATTATTTAATAGGCAAACACAAATGAAAACCACGATGAGGTAATTTTCTTTTTCTTTTATTTTTTGGAGATGAGGGTCTTGCTGTGTTGCCCAGGCTGGTCTCAAACTCCTGGGTTTAAGGGATCCTCCTACCTCAGCCTATGGAATAGTTGAGATCACAGATGCAGCCACTGCACCCAGCTATGGTGAGATACCTTTATGCACTGCTATGCTCTGAATATTTGTGTCCCTACCATCAACACCATATTTATTTGTTGAAATCTTAATCCCCAAGGTGAGGATGAGTATTAGTATTAGGAGGTTCCAGCCCTTGGAAGGTGATCAGATCATGAGGGCTCCACTTCCTGAATAAGATTAGTGTTTTTATAAACCGTGTGAGGACACAGCAAGAAGGCACTGTCTATGAACCAGAGGGTGAACCCTCACCAAACACTGAATCTGCTGGCACCTTGAACTTGGACTTACCAGCTTCCAAAACTATAAGAAATAAATTTCTGTTGTTTATAAACTGCCTAGTTTAACTTATTTTGTTATAACAGCTTGAATAGACCAAGACATGCACCCACCAGAATGGGTAAATTTTAAAGACAGAAAAAGTGCTGACAAGAATGTGGGGTAACTATCTATACTCTTGCTCTGTTGCTGGTGAGAAGGTAAAATAGCACAACCATTCTGAAAAACTGGCAGCTCTAATAAAGTTAAATCTAGACCTATCCCATGACATAGCAATTCAACTGCAACATATATACTCAAGAAAAATGAATGCATATGTCTACAAAAAGAATTGTACAAGAATACTTATAGCAGCTTTGGTCACAGTAGCCAAAACTGGAAATAACCCAATTGTCCATCAACAGTGGTCTGTTCACACACAGGAATAACACTCATCAATAACACCAAAATAATACACTCAACAACATGTGTGCATCTCAAAAACATTATGTTGCATCAAAGAAAAGTCTGACACAAAAAGATGTATATTCATTTATGTGAATTTCAGAAGCAGTCAACACTAATCTGCAGAGATAGAAATCAGAATGGTATTCTTAAATGAAAAGAAGGTGGGTTGAATTGACTCTACCGACCTTTCTGGGCTGTTGGAAAATGTCTGTAACTTGATCTAGGTGATAGTTAACATTTGTCAAAATTCATCGGGCTGTGCACTTAACATTTGCGCATTTTACTCTGTGTGAATTACACTTCAATAGCGTACTTTTAGCAAAAAAATTGGGGTAGAGGCGAAGCATGATACTGAGTTTAGGTTTTATTGTATTTGTTAGGTTTTATCTTATTAAATTTTATTGTAAAATAAAGCGAATTCATAAAAAGCTCGGTGTTATTGCGTCTAAAAAGGCCTAGCTGACATTTGAAATATCTCAGCCAGAAGAAAACAAGTTGTCGCTACACCATTACATTAGCTGGAGCTACGGACAAGGTTCCTGGAGACTCAGCGCTTTACCTTTTGGGATGGTTCCTGCGCATGCTCAGACGTGGGGATCTGCCAACCTTTCCCCGATTGCGCCCTGGTTTAGTGCGTGGTGGAGTTTACTTTCCTCCTGCCGGTGGTGGAGAGCCACGGTAAATCCTGATCTCTGACCGCAGCTAAGGGGCGCAGCCGGTTAGGGGGATTTAAAAAGTGAAAGTAAAATGTATACAAAATCTTGCCAAGAAAGAAGCCGGATATTATTGGGGCTCACATTCGAGTCGAGGTTGCTGCGGCCACAACGCCGAGTACTAACCATTGTATTACACCGTGGTGGCGTACCGTAAGCCTGCTGGCAGCTAATATGCTTTTAATATTTCTTTTGGAAATCATCCGCGATATTTTTCTGTTTTGTTCTAGGATCGGTGCAGGTTCTTGCATTTTTGTCTCTTTTGTGTCCTTTTTAAACTCATCTCCATTCTAATATATGATGGAAGCCATTCTCATCTCTCGGGACCCGGCCTTTGTACAAGCCTCCTGGGGGGTCTCACTGTCCTTGTCCGTGCCTCGCCTGCTCTTTCTCTCCTGCTCGCATTTCCCAGAACCCTCGGATCTCAGTTCAGTAGAAGGTGTGGAGCTCAAGCGGCGCAGAAGGTGCAGTGTGGCCCCTTCCTCGCCCACGCCGTGGGACTTTGCAAGCTCGGAAATCAATTAACCACAATAAAGCTTTTTCTAAAAGAAAGAACTTCCCCCTTTGAAAACCCTTTCATCTATTTTCCACTCTCAGAATTCTTCGAAAGACTAAAAGCTTAAAGATGACAAAAGTGTGGAAATTAAGGAAGATCAAGCAAATGAGAAAAGCAACGGCTTTTTATTCTGAGTTTGCTATTGCGAGGGACACAGCCACCGGCACTTGCATTTTTGGCAGAACTTCAAAGGCAGACGGAGGAGCGGGAAAGCTTTACAGGGGAAACTGAGGAAGGCTTCATGTGCGCCCTGGTTGGAGGCTGCGGGCATGCAGCAGCTGCAGGCGGGCTAGCTAGAAGCGGGGCGTCCTGAGTGATGAGTTAGGAGTGTATATTTGGCTTTCTCGGATTGGTCCTAAGTTGCAAGGGGGACAAAAATTCAGGGAAGCCGTCAGTTATTAATCAAGTTCTGGACATTTTGAGCCGATTGTTGAAAATGTTATTGTTTGTTACTAGAGATACAGCTCGTGGTCTTTCTACAAGTCTGGGACTTATAGCATATCTGGCTTCCTGGGTTATTTACCTGTAGGTAAGGGGACTGATTTCCTGGGCAGGTAGCCACAGCTTGTGGATCAGAGTTCTATTTTTATATATGGCCTGGCCATTGTCCGTTTGTATATTCTGTCTCTGAAATGTATTAATTCAAGAAGTCTTAAGAGTGCCCTGGGTGTTAAGCTGCCCGTGGGCCCCAGCTGCTCAGAAGGGGGTCGCTGTCCCGACGTCTCCGGAGGCGCTGTCTTCTGTAGGCAGGCGAGGGGCAAGGCGGGGCTGAAGGTCATTCAGCTGCCCCTCTGGTTTCGGAATCATTCAGTGCACGGGTTTCAGACGTGACGAACAACTGGATTTGTCGCTCTAATTGCTCCGTTTTTCCGAGGCTTTGGCATTTCCCAGCTGTATTGCAAAAGATTGGTGGTACTGGCTAGCATTTAGTGAGAATGTGCCCTCTATTAGAATATAAAAAAAGCCCTTCAGCTGTGTCTCTGTGGCGCAATCGGTTAGCGCGTTCGGCTGTTAACCGAAAGGTTGGTGGTTCGAGCCCACCCAGGGACGTCGCGAACCTTTTGTAACATCCAAGGTGGCCCCGGTGGCTTCACTCTGGTAAAGGTTGAGATACTTCACTTACCCTCATCTCATCTAGCAGCGACTTCTCATCTTCGCAGCGACTTCTCATCTTCGCAGACCTGCTGGAAAGACGTAGATGGGAGTCAGAAATTTCTTGGACCAGGGAACAGAAGAGACCTGGTGTAATCTGTGCTCAGGACCATGGTTTCTGGAGTAAAATCTTATTTCTCTTCTTGTGTGCCCTTGGGCAAACTTTCTGTACCTCATTTTTTTTCAGCTGTAGTATGAGAGTGGTAGCAATACCTTATCTGCAGAATGTGCCTGGATTTAGTAATTGCCCCATGGAAGTTATCAGTAGAATCAAGATTATTATCATTATCCTTTGCATTATTATTGAAGGGCTTTTTTTGTTTATTACATTATCTAACACTTTACATATTGTTTTTGAAATTAAATTGGTTCCATAACTTTATGATTACAAATAATGCTGCAGTCATCATCATCATATCTTTTGCCACTTGTAAAAGTATTTCCATTGGGTAGAGTCCTGGAAGTACAATTGCTACATCATATACAGTTTTTTTTAATAATTTTTTTTATTTCAGCAAATTATGGGGGTACAAATGTTTAGGTTACATATATTGCCTTTGCCCCATCTGAGTCAGAGCTTCAAGTGTGTCCATAGTTTGTTTGTTTTTGAGGCAGGGTCTCCCTCTGTTGCCCAGGCTAGAGTGCAGTGGCTCGATCATTGTTCACTGAAACCTCAAACTCCTGGGCTTAAACGATCCTCCCGGCTCAGCCTCCCAAGTAGCTATGCTGCAGGCAAGTTCCGCCATGCGCAGCTAACAGTATGTTTTTTCATTTAAGTAATAAACTTTGTAAATTTGCTTTCCATAGGAGTGCTACCAATTTATGTTTTTTCAAATCAGAATCCTTTTCTTCATACTCTTGCTAGCACAGCAAACTTTATATGCCTCTGTCTAATAAAGGGAGTGGTGCCCTCTTAACTAATGGAGAAATACAATAGATGACATGATGGACATTACGTAATAAGGTATCTCCCCATCTGCTCCTCAGCTAAACTTCCATGATATTTTGTATAACTGTATTTGGTTTCTGTGGTGACTTTGTCAACAAGGTCCAGAGAAGACTGGCCAGAGTTGCCTCTTTAATAGCTTTGTGCCAAGCAGCTTATCCAAGAGAAGAAAAAACTTATTAATACTGGTTCCTGACATTTGTCCCTCCACTCTTTCTTCTATAAATGGCCAGCGTGAATTAGTATGCTGTCTGTATTAGTCAGGGTTCTCTATAGAAAACGAATCAATAATCTCTCTCTCTCTCTTTCTCTTTATTTATTTTAAGGAATTGTCTCACACGATTGCGGAGGCTTGGCAAGTAGGCAGGCAGGCTGGAGAA